>JAACNH010001173.1:13821-59469 GCA_019447015.1 Hymenochirus boettgeri
ACAATACTATGTTACTATGTAACTGTTAGACAGACATTATGGGTAGGGTATAAAGGTTGGACTAGATGGACGTATGTCTTTATACAACCTCCAATACTATGTTACTATGTAACTGTTATACATTATGGGTAGGGTATAAAGGTTGGACTAGATGGACGTATGTCTTTATACAACCTCCAATACTATGTTACTATGTAACTGTTATACAGACATTATGGGTAGGGTATAAAGGTTGGACTAGATAGGAGTATGTCTTTATTAAACCTCGAATACTATACTAAATAATAAAACTTTAACTTTTGGGGAAGGTAAGACAGTAATTTAGTCCCTTGGATTTTTCCCTTTTAACATCTGAAAAACCTGTGAATCTGAACTACAGAGGGGTTAATAATTTATTATGTGGTTGATCCTCTATAGGTTTCTTATTGATGTGAGTATTATTTATCTGATGTTTGTTTGCAGTTTGACAGTGACTATCTGGTCTATGAGAATGAAGTTACATTTGATAGGAAGGGTCTCCCACCAAGCAGGTCCGTCATTTCTAGGAATTCCACTTATAGGTGAGTGTAATGACTACTAGACCTTGTTGTAAATGTCATGGGTTTCTGGGTAGATAAATTCTCTGATTTCTAATTCTCACTGATGTGGTAGGGAAGGAGCCACTGCTTGTCCTGCTACCACTGGTGATGTATTTCAAATAGATGATTCTACAGCTGACACCCTTACACTTAAAATACTTTCCCTACTCTAGCTCAGTGATCTTGGACATGCTCAGTTTGATTCTAACAGGTTAAGCAAGAAAACAATTCTCCAAAAATGATACTTTGTATCTCCCTGTGCTAACGGAAGGGAAGGAGTAAAATTAGAACTAAAAAGGGGAGGGGGTTCTGTAGTGGAAGAGTTAATTGTATTCAAGAAGGAATATCTAAGGGACCAATGAATATTTTAATTGACATTCTAGACAATATCTTCAGACCTATCAAAGGGGATATGTGAATCGGAGAAGGTGTCCTCTTAAAGACACACACCCAAACTTTCATTCACTGTTCTGTACTAGGGATGGCCGGTTCGCGGATCCGAACCCAGATCCGCGGCGGATTTATCCCGTTCGCGAACGGCGGGTTTTTCCGGATTTTCCGCCTTCCGAACTTCCGTTTTGCGGATTTTCGAAATTATGAGTTTTCACGTAAGATTTCTCTTAATTCCTTACATACGTATTTTCGAAAATATTCGAAATTACGAGGATTACTTGTATTTTCGAAAATACATATTTTCGAAAATACATGAAAACTCGTAATTTTCGAATATTTTCGAAAATACCAAAAATCTCGTTATTTTAGGGGTATTTTTAACGGGTCCGCTCGCGGATTTTCGAATTTTAGAATTTTTTTGAATATTCGCGGATCCTGAAGCGGACCGGATTTTGCGAAGTTCTGACATCTCTATTCTGTACCCTCTTCCGTGTTTGTGCAGGGGCCAATAGGAAGACTCGCTTCTTGCAGAGAGTCTTCTCATTGGCCTTGTCGGCAATGGATCAATAGAAGCTGTACATGTGTGGAGTGAGGAGGAGTACAGTTCTCCGTTATAAAATATACACCTGCTTCTTATTCTAGGAGACCAGGTCTCCCTCTATCCAACACCAATGGGAAGTTCACGGAGGTGGCACTTTACAGCACTGCTGTAACATACAATGGCCAATCAGACTTTATAATTGGTCTTTTTAAATGGATAACCCATTAGTATGTATACATACATTGGTGCAATATTCCCTCATTCTGATTACGGCCGTTTATTTGCATTGCCAAAGGTTGACCTTGCGCTGTAGATACCCGATCGTGGACACTGAACAGCTGGTGGGAAGATACAACAGAACGATTTACGGGCCACGTGGACTTTCCACAGATTTTAGCAGCGTCGAAGCCAAAGGTGATTTTTATATTTATCTAAACCACAGACTGGGTAAGGGCCACTTACCTGACCACAATAAATTGCATAATAGAGACGGATCTCTCCCACACCGGGTCATAAGGGACCACAAACAGGTTGGTTTTATCCAGAATAAAATGTAAATTTGCATCTGGCTGCCCCGATCGCGCGCCTATCTTTTGTATTGTCGCGCATGTGACGAAGATAGGCTCTCGGCCGAAACAGTGCGCCTGACAGCTGAGAAGGAGCAGCGTGCCGGTATAGTAAGCGTATCGCTGTTCCCCAGGCGTTCTATTACTCACAGGGAGGTTGGCGTAAGCATTGATATCCCTGGGAATAATAGATAAAATCTGTTTAATGTGTCTGAGATGTATAAGAAAGGAGTGGGGGTGATCAAGACAGAGATGCCCATGAAGTGATCCTGATTAAGCCTTAGGATTTCTTAGATATAAACCGACTCAAACAGAACCGTGTAAAGTGATAATGTATCCGTGACTTGTGTGATAAGGTGGCTGCTGGGAAATCCTTCTTAAAGTCGCGCTAGCATGGGTTTGAGAATTAATTTTAGCGCTGCCGCTCACCGGAAATGAGTCCGAAATCTCTTAGCCAATGTGTTGAGGATCCTTGTTCTAAAAGACCATTTTAGTTTTAATAGGAGAAAAATATTTTATTCTTTCTTTTCCCTTTGCAGTAATTAGGAAGAGGACAGACAACACCAAGGTCTCCGATTTAAAAGTTGCTAAAGGTAAGTAGTGTGGAGTCTAGAGTCACAACTAGATGATGGTTCTTCCCTGACTTTTTATGTCTTTACAACCTCCAATACTATGTTACTATGTAAACTGTTATACAGACATTATGGGTAGGGTATAAAGGTGGGCGTATGTCTTTTAAACCTCCAATACTATGTTACTATGTAACTGTAGACAGACATTATGGGAGGGTATAAAGGTGGACTAGATGGACGTATGTCTTATACACCTCCAATACTATGTTACTATGTAACTGTTATACAGACATATGGGTAGGGTATAAATGGTTGACTAGATGGACGTATGTCTAATACAACCTCCATACTATGTTACTATGAACTGTTTTACAGACATTATGGGTAGGGTATAAAGGTTGGCACTAGATGGACGTATGTCTTTATACAACCTCAATACTGTGTTACTATGTAAACTGTTAGACAGACATTATGGTAGGGTATAAAGGTTGGACTAGAGGGCGTATGTCTTATACAAACCTCCAATACTATGTTACTATATAACTGTTATACAGACATTATGGGTAGGGTATAAAGGTTGGACTAGATGGGGTATGTCTTTATACAACCTCCAATACTATGTTACTTGTAACTGTTATACAGACATTATGGGGAGGGTATAAAGGTTGGACTAGATGGACAGATGTCTTATACAACCTCCAATACTATGTTACTATGTAACTGTTATACAGACATTATGGGGTAGGGTATAAAGGTTGGGACGTAGTGGACGTATGTTTTATACAACCTCCAATACTATGTTACTATGTAACTGTTATACAGACATTAGGGTAGGGTATAAAGGTTGGACTAGATGGACGTATGTCTTTAACAACCTCCAATACTATGTTACTATGTATTGTTAGACAGACATTATGGGTAGGGTATAAAGGTTCGGACGAGATGGACGTATGTCTTTAACAACCTCCAATACTATGTTACTATGTAATGTTATACAGACATTATGGGTAGGGTATACAGGTTGGACTAGAGGATGTATGTGTCTTTATACCAACCTCCAATACTATGTTACTATGTATCTGTTATACAGACATTATGGGTGGGTATAAAGGTTGGACTAGATGGACGTATGTCTTTATACAACCTCCAATACTATGTTACTATGAAACTGTTATTACAGACATTATGGGTAGGGTATAAAGTTGTGTGGACTAGAGAGTATGTCTTTATACAACCTCCAATACTATGTTACTATGTAACTGTTTAACAGACATTATGGGTAGGGTATAAAGGTTGGACTAGATGGACGTATGTCTTTATACAAACTCTAATACTAGTTACTATGTAATGTTATACAGACATTATGGGTGGGTATAAAGGTGGACTAGATGGACGTATGTCTTTATACAAACTCCAATACTATGTTACTAGTACTGTTAGACAGACATTATGGGTAGGGTATAAAGGTTGGACTAGATGGCGTATGTCTTTATACAACCTCCAATACTATGTTACTATGTAACTTATACAGACATTATGGGTAGGGTATAAGGTTGGACTGATGGAGTATGTCTTTATACAACCTCCAATACTATGTTACATGTATGTTAACAGACATTATGGGTAGGTATAAAGGTTGATAGATGGACGTAGTCTTTATACAAACTCAATACATATGTTACTATGTACTGTTATAGCAGATTATGGGTAGGGTATAAGGTTGGACTAGATGGACGTATGTCTTATACAAACCTCCAATACTATGTTATATGTAACGTTTTACAGACATTATGGGTAGGGTATAAAGGTTGGACTAGAGGGACGTATGTCTTTTACAACTCCAATACTAGTTACTATGTAACTGTTATACAGACATTATGGGTAGGGTTAAAGGTTGGACTAGATGGACGTATGTCTTTATACAACCTCCAATACTATGTTACTATGTAACTGTTATACAGACATTATGGGTAGGGTATAAAGGTTGGACTAGATGACGTATGTCTTTATACAACCTCAATTATGTTACTTGTAACTGTATACAGACCTTATGGGTAGGGTATAAAGGTGGACTAGATGGACGTATGTCTTTATACAACCTCCAATACTATGTTACTTTGTAATGTTAACAGACATTATGGGTAGGGTATAAAGGTTGGACTAGATGGCGTATGTCTTATACAACCTCCAATACTATGTTACTATGTAACTGTATTACAGACATTATGGGTAGGGTATAAAGGTTGGACTAGATGGACGTATGTCTTTATACAAACCTCCAATACTATGTTACTATGTAACTGTTAACAGACATTATGGGTAGGGTATAAAGGTTTACTAGGGACGTTTGTCTTTATACAACCTCCAATACTATGTTACTATGTAACTGTTAGACGACATTATGGGTAGGGTATAAAGGTTGACTAGATGGACGTATGTCTTTATACAACCTCCAATACTATGTTCTAGTAACTGTTATACAGACATTATGGGTAGGGGTATA
Organism: Hymenochirus boettgeri; assembly: GCA_019447015.1. Taxonomy (NCBI): domain Eukaryota; kingdom Metazoa; phylum Chordata; class Amphibia; order Anura; family Pipidae; genus Hymenochirus; species Hymenochirus boettgeri. The sequence goes on from JAACNH010001173.1 coordinate 18,975, forward strand.
AGGGTGGACTAGATGGACGTATGTCTTATACAACCTCCAAATACTATGTTACTATGAACTGTTAACAGAAATATGGGTAGGTATAAAGGTTGGACTAGAGGACGTATGTCTTTATACAACCTTTGTATAAAGACATACGTCCATCTAGTCCAACCTTTATACCCTACCCATAATGTCTGTCTAACAGATACACATAGTATTGGAGGTTGTATAAAGACATACGTCCATCTAGTCCAACATTTATAACCTACCTATAATGTCTGTCAAACAGTTACATAGTAACATAGTATTGGAGGTTGTATAAAGACATATGTCCATCTATCCCAACCTTTATACCCTACCCATAATGTCTGTATAACAGTTACATAGTAACATAGTATTGGAGTTTGTATGAAGACATACATTCATCTAGTCCAACATTTATAACCTACCTATAATGTCTGTCAAACAGTTACATGGTAACATATACAACCTCTAATACTAGTTACTATGTAACTGTTTATACAGACATTATGGGTAGGGTATAAATAAAGGATGGACTAGATACGTATTGTCTTTATACAACCTCCAATACTATGTTACTGTGTAACTGTTAGACAGACATTATGGGTAGGTATAAAGGTTGACTAGATGGCGTATGTCTTTAATACAACCTCCAATACTATGTTACTATGTAACTGTTATACAGACATTATGGGTAGGGTATAAAGGTTGGACTAGATGGACGTATGTCTTTATCAACCTCCAATACTATGTTACTATGTAACTGTTAGAAGACATTATGTTAGGGTATAAAGGTTGTACTAGATGGACGTATGTCTTTATACAACCTCCAATACTATGTTACTATGTAACTGTTAGACAGACATTATGGGTAGGGTATAAAGGTTGTACTATGGACGTATGTCTTTATCAACCTCCAATACTATGTTACTATTAACTGTTATACAGACATTATGGGTAGGGTATAAAGGTTGGACTAGATGGACTATGTCTTATACAACCTCCAATACTATGTTACTATGTAACTGTTAGACAGACATTATGGGTAGGGTATAGGTTGGACTAGATGGACGTATGTCTTTATACAACCTCCAATACTATGTTACTATGTAACTGTTATACTTATGGGTAGGGTATAAAGGTTGGACTGATGGACGTATGTCTTTGTACAACCTCCAATACTATGTTCTATTGTAACTGTTATACATTATGGGTAGGGTATAAAGGTTGGACTAGATGGAGTAGTCTTTATACAACCTCAATACTAGTTACTATGTAACGTATACAGACATTATGGGTAGGGTATAAAGGTTGGACTAGATAGGAGTATGTCTTTATTAAACCTCGAATACTAATAACTAATAATAAACTTTAACTTTTGGGGAAGGTAAGACAGTAATTTAGTCCCTTGATTTTTCCCTTTTAACATCTGAAAAACCTGTGAATCTGAACTACAGAGGGGTTAATAATTTATTATGTGGTTGATCCTCTATAGGTTTCTATTGATGTGAGTATTATTTATCTGATGTTTGTTTGCAGTTTGACAGTGACTATCTGGTCTATGAGAATGAAGTTACATTTGATAGGAAGGGTCTCCCACCAAGCAGGTCCGTCATTTCTAGGAATTCCACTTATAGGTGAGTGTAATGACTACTAGACCTTGTTGTAAATGTCATGGGTTTCTGGGTAGATAAATTCTCTGATTTCTATTCTCACTGATGTGGTAGGGAAGGAGCCACTGCTTGTCCTGCTACCACTGGTGATGTATTTAAATAGATGATTCTACAGCTGACACCCTTACACTTAAAATACTTTCCCACTCTAGCTCAGTGATCTTGGACATGCTCAGTTTATTCTAACAGGTTAAGCAAGAAAACAATTTCTCACAAAAATGATACTTTGTATCTCCCTGTGCTAACGGAAGGGAAGGAGTAAAATTAGAACAAAAAGGGGAGGGGGTTCTGTAGTGGAAGAGATTGTATTCAAGAAGGAATATCTAAGGGACCAAGAATATTTTAATTGACATTCTAGACAATACTTTCAGACCTATCAAAGGGGATATGTGAATCGGAGAAGGTGTCCTCTTAAAGACACACACCCAAACTTTCATTCACTGTTCTGTACTAGGGATGGCCGGTCGCGGATCCGAACCCAGATCCGCGGCGGATTTATCCCGTTCGCGAACGGTCGGGTTTTTCCGGAATTTTCCGCCTTCCGAACTTCCGTTTTGCGGATTTTCGAAATTATGAGTTTTCACGTAAGATTTCTCTTAATTCCTTACATACGTATTTCGAAAATATTCGAAATTACGAGGATTACTTGTATTTTCGAAAATACATATTTTCGAAAATACATGAAAACTCGTAATTTCGAATATTTTCGAAAATACCAAAAATCTCGTTATTTTAGGGGTATTTTTAACGGGTCCGCTCGCGGATTTTCGAATTTTAGAATTTTTTTGAATATTCGCGCGATCCTGAAGCGGACCGGATTTTGCGAAGTTCTGACATCTCTATTCTGTACCCTCTTCCGTGTTTGTGCAGGGGCCAATAGGAAGACTCGCTTCTTGCAGAGAGTCTTCTCATTGGCCTTGTCGGCATGGATCAATAGAAGCTGTACATGTGTGGAGTGAGGAGGAGTACAGTTCTCCGTTATAAAATATACACCTGCTTCTTATTCTAGGAGACCAGGTCTCCCTCTATCCAACACCAATGGGAAGTTCACGGAGGTGGCACTTTACAGCACTGCTGTAAACATACAATGGCCAATCAGACTTTATAATTGGTCTTTTTAAATGGATAACCCATTAGTATGTATACATACATTGGTGCAATATTCCCTCATTCTGATTACGGCCGTTTATTTGCATTGCCAAAGGTTTGACCTTGCGCGTAGTATACCCGATCGTGGACACTGAACAGCTGGTGGAAGATACAACAGAACGATTTACGGGCCACGTGACTTTCCACAGATTTTAGCAGCGTCGAAGCCAAAGGTGATTTTTATATTTATCTAAACCACAGACTGGGAAAGGGCCACTTACCTGACCACAATAAATTGCATAATGAGACGGATCTCTCCCACACACGGGTCATAAGGGACCACAAACAGGTTGGTTTTATCAGAATAAAATGTAAATTTGCATCTGGCTGCCCGATCGCGCGCCTATCTTTGTATTGTCGCGCATGTGACGAAGATAGGCTCTCGGCCGAAAACAGTGCGCCTGACAGCTGAGAAGGAGCAGCGTGCCGGTATAGTAAGCGTATCGCTGTTCCCCAGGCGTTCTATTTACTCACAGAGGTTGGCGTAAGCATTGATATCCCTGGGAATATAGATAAAATCTGTTTATGGTCTGAGATGTATAAAAAGGAGTGGGGTGATCAAGACAGAGATGCCCATGAAGTGATCCTGATTAAGCCTTAGGATTTCTTAGATATAAACCGACTCAAACAGAACCGTTAAGTGATAATGTATCCGTGACTTGTGTGATAAGGTGGCTGCTGGGAAATCCTTCTTAAAGTCGCGCTAGCATGGTTTGAGAATTAATTTTAGCGCTGCCGCTCACCGGAAATGAGTCCGAAATCTCTTAGCCAATGTGTTGAGGATCCTTGTCTAAAAGACCATTTTAGTTTTAATAGGAGAAAAATATTTTATTCTTTCTCTTGCAGTAATTAGGAAGAGGACAGACAACACCAAGGTCTCCGATTTAAAAGTTGCTAAAGGTAAGTAGTGTGGAGTCTAGAGTCACAACTAGATGATGGTTCTTCCCTGACTTTTATAGCCTGACTAGATGATGGTTCTTCCCTGACTTATAGCCCAACTAGATGATGGTTCTTCCCTGACTTCTAGCCCAACTAGATGATGGTTCTTCCCGACTTATGCCAACTAGATGATGGTTCTCCCTGACTTATAGCCCAACTGATGATGGTTCTTCCCGACTTCTAGCCCGACTAGATGATGGTTCTTCCTGACTTATAGCCCAACTATGATGGTTCTTCCTGACTTCTAGCCCGACTAGATGATGGTTCTTCCCTGACTTTAGCCCAACTAGATGATGGTTCTTCCTGACTTCTAGCCCGACTGATGATGGTTTTTCCTATCTTTTTAGCCTGACTAGATGATGGTTCTTCCCTGACTTATAGCCCAACTAGATGATGGTTCTTCCCTGACTTTATAGCCGACTAGATGATGGTTTTCAGAGTCGCTCACAACTAGATGATGGATCTTCCCTGACTTCTAGCCGACTAGATGATGGTTCTTCCCTGACTTCTAGCCCACTAGATGATGGTTCTTCCCTGACTTCTAGCCCGACTAGATGATGGTTTCTTCCTGACTTCTAGCCCGACTAGTGATGTTCTTCCCTGACTTCTAGCCCGACTAGATGATGGTTCTTCCTGACTTATAGCCCACACTAGATGATGGTTCTTCCCTGACTTATAGCCCGACTAGATGATGGTTCTTCTCCTGACTTTATAGCCTGACTAGATGAGGTTTTTCTAGAGTCGCTCACAACTAGATGATGGATCTTCCCTGACTTCTAGCCCGACTAGATGATGGTTCTTCCCTGACTTCTAGCCCGACTAGATGAGGTCTTCCCTGACTTCTACGCCGACTAGATGATGGTTCTTCCTGACTTCTAGCCCGACTAGATGATGGTTCTTCCCTGACTTCTAGCCCTACGATGATGGTTCTTCCCTGACTTCTAGCCCACTAGATGATGTTCTTCCCTGACTCTAGCCCGACTAGATGATGGTTCTTCCCTGACTTCTAGCCCGACTAGATGATGGTTCTTCCCTGACTTCTAGCCCGACTAGATGATGGTTCTTCCCTGACTTCTAGCCCGACTAGATGATGGTTCTTCCCTGACTTCTAGCCCGACTAGATGATGGTTCTTCCCTGACTTCTAGCCCGACTAGATGATGGTTCTTCCCTGACTTCTAGCCCGACTAGATGATCCCACTGCAATATTCTCTCCTGACTTACGGCTGTTTATTTGCATGTTGAAGGTTACCTTGGCTTGTAGATACCCGATCTACTGAGCATGTGTGAGACGGTGGTAGAGGTTAGTAAGGAAATTAACTGAATATCTATGGGAATGCCCTTTAAATTATGTTATTTGTAGAAATCCTCATCTAGTCTAATAAAACAGAACCTCTAATGCCCTGAAATCCTGTTTTCAAATAATTCTAATTCAAATGATTCCCATGTTTATTAGACACCTGAACAGCACATTTCTAATTGGATTGATAAGCAATGTCTATATTTATCATGTGGTCTCTCTCCTCACCCTCCATATCTGGAGTTCTCTTTGAAAACCTTTTTTTAAATGCAGTGGGCACAAGCGTCACAATGTGTATGTTGCCTTCAAATCAGGAGTTTTTTCTCAGGCTTAGTGCCACCCCCCACCCACAATCAACCCCTCCTTTCATCTGATCTGACTTTTAGGAAGTCAAGCATGCTCATTAATCACTATGAGCCAGCACAAGGAGATGGAATTTTCACCATGTAATTTACACTATCAACTGTCACCATTCCAGTAAAACGCACACAGCTGCAGTTTATGATAATAAGGCACTTGATTGAAGCTGAATGTAAGAGTTTAGATTGGATATCTAAAGAAATAAGGGACAGATGAACAAAAAAAATGGTACAGTGATAGTTGTTAAACAACTTAAGCATGTGAAACCACTTGCAAAGGGCAAATTAATCCGGTAGGATTGTGTCTGAGATAAAAACACCAAGTTCTAACCAGAATAACCATTTTGTTACTACCGGCAGATGACACTTACTTCATTCTACACTGCTTGGGATTTCCCAGTTTTACTACAACGGGATGAAGATCTTTATTTCCAAGCCCATAAGAAAATGAAAACCCCCTTCGGATGGAAATACAGGAGTGTTGGGCAACCACCTCCCAACAGACTGATGGCTTCCACAATGGGAACCTGATAGTTGATGGGTAAATAAGACACTGGGTGGCAAGGTTTATCCTGGAGATGGTCCTTTTGGTTCCATAATAACCAATGTCCTCTTCCAGGTGCCCCACGCAAGGAGCCGATTACTCTGTGAAACTGGAATCTCCAGCCCGGTTCCAAGTGAAGGTTGGGAGGAGATTTGTGGAAGCAGGTAGAACGTTAGAACAAATGTATAAGAGTTGAAATACCCAATCGGCCATACTGATACATTTCGGTCTCCCTTTCACAGCTTATGTACATTGCACTACCGTGATCTTGATGCAATCCATAAACATGACATGTAGAAGAACTTGCAATGAAACCAAACCTGAAATCGGTTAGTCTTGTTTTATCTTCTATATTCCCGTCTCGTGCTTGAATTTTGCATGAGGTTCTCCCTGGGTGAATAATATCTAACATGGACTAAATTCCCGTTTTGTTGCAGGGAAGGAGCAGACCAGTCCAGGCTCCTTCTATGAGCTGTTATCTGCAGGCCCCATCCAGCTTGTTCCAGAATATCAAGACTTACACTATCAAGCGTGTGGGTGAGTATGACAGGGTCCAGCATGAGTTTGGCAGCAGCATATAGGTACTCTTGGTCTTCTGATGTCTCCTGTGCTCTTCCACTCTAGAAGAGAAGCATTGGAACACATGGACGTTTGGTTTACCGCTTGGACTTGCCTTCATTGCGGCTTTCCTTTTCGGGTCGTTAAAAGTTTGTGCGTCACTTGCAAGTTAAAATAAAAAAATATTTTTCTAACTTTAATGTTTTGATTTTAATATTTGCAATTGAATAAACTCCATGGCTGGTCTAGAGCGTCTATGGAAGGTTGGCCTGTGTAAGGGCGGGGAATACAGATGGGATTTTCCATTTCTGCCTCTCTACTTACTGACACCATTGGGCACCACGATTTGTCACAAGGTACTGAAGCTTACCATTAGGTAGTGTTGGGTGTTTAATAGAAGTATTATAGTACTAAAGGTTAAGTCCACCCTAAAAGAATTTTTTTAATAATGGTAGATCCCACCCCCATGTTATACTTTTAAAAAAACAATTGGAACATTACTTACAGCCCTTGGCTCCTATGGCGCACTAATCTGGCTCCCTGCTTGACAGAACTTGCAAGCAGGGGGCCGCTGAGACTCAGCCGATCACAGGCACTGCTGCAATGTCACACCTCCTGGAGGCTGCAGAAGAGGCAGAAACCTTTGGACAGGAAGACTCCTCCTACTATTCATTTTCCTGGACTTTGGACTGCAAGAGAACCATAAGCATCAGATGTTTTTTTAAACTATACAGTGGGGTCAGTATTGGGTTAAATTTTAGTTTTGGGGGAGGACAAGCCCTTTAATATTCTAGAGATTCTCCCTTTTGGAAGTTCAATCATGTAACAACTCTGCTTGCTACTGTGAACCAAGGTCCCTCTCCCCAAATCATACCACCTTCCTGGGTTCATTCCATGACCTGTTTAGGTTGAAGGCCAACCTTTGTCAATGGAACATTCATTGACATCTGCAGAATTCTCTCCAGAGTCAAAAGCATTTTTTGTAGTGTAGGGTACCCTAACTGCCGTGTTTTAGGCCGTATTTAAGAACCCAAGCTTATTGAAAGTAACATCACGTCTATATGTACGGTTGCAATTGTACATTTATGAATGAATGTTTGTGCCTTTTGGTACCTAAATACTGTAATGGTATCATTTGGGGTCATCGGAATTCTATGATCAGGGCAAAACGCCAAACTGTGTCTCTATTAAAGTCCATGTCCACCCTTTATACAAACTTTTAGTATAGTCCATGTTCCCCCAGCCGCAATCACTCAGAAAGTCCCCCGGTCATTACTTACCTACCTACTCTCTCCTTTACTGCACTGCCCAGGTCCTCTGCTTGCACGGAACTACAAGCAGGGGGCGGGACCGGCAGCGTGTCTATGATTGGCTAAGAGGCAGCCAATCACAGGACGCAGTTGCCAGCTGCTCAGAACGGCGAAGGGAGAGAGGTAAGGTAAGTAATGATCGGAAGACCTTCTGAGAATATGATTATAGCGGTTGGGCTAGGGGAACATGGGCTGTAATATACAGAAAGGGTTAGTCATTTACCCTAGGTGAAAACAATCTAGCATGTAAAGGGTTATTGATATTACCGATAGTGATCCTTTATAAATCTGTCCCCCATGTTGGATTAAACTAAAGCTGGACATACACTACCACTTACACTTGAACTTCCCGTGACTCTGGGACAACCTACTTTATCCGATCATTTATCAACATTCAATGGGAAATAAATGTGACGGAATCTGGAAGTAAACTTCCGGGCTCTTTAGATACAACGATCAAACTTCTTATAACTATAGCCAGGATGAAAAGGAAAAAATGCTACATTGACCTGTTAATTAAGTATGTAGCAGATTTCACTGGTTACTCTGGTGGGTAATACATCTGATAATGTACTGAGATATCGCATGGGAATTGGAGTTTGATAAATATTGACTAATCAGATGAGCAGTTTTTGTGATTGGTCATTTTAGAGCCATGCGGATGCTGTCATATCAGCCAAGTGGATGCCAACCTCAAAGGGTAAACAAGACCATGTGTCTACGGGTGGATTCTTCATCTAAAGGATCTGCTTCATTAGGATACAAGATCTGTAGTCAAGGTCCTTCCCTGCCTGGGGCTTGAATGCCACTGCAAAAATTGTAAATCTATTCCAAATGCTACTAGAAATGTTCTAACTAAATGTAAAATCGGGTATATGGGCTGTACACCAAAATATGGGAATGCTGTGGGTCCATCTGCCATGGGATTGTCCCCTCCATCTCCAAATATCCAAAACATCAACGGTGTGAAATGTGTCCATTTTTTGAGGTTTGATGAATACGTTTGTCCCACTGTAATCCACAGTGTTGGACCTGACGCAATATAATGAGTGAAATCTTTGGACTTGTGACCTGTAGACCTGGTTGGAATAAGGAAGTTTCAGAGGTTCAACCTTCAAGTCCTTTTCTGTTACATAATAAAATCATTTGATCCCATCCACTCTGCTGGAAGAGTGTGTCCCGTACACTCGCTGCCTTCCTAACACCCACCTTAAGGTCTTCAGAGGAGAAAGGAGATTACCTTATTAATACACAGCAAAGGGTAAAAATAGTTGAAAGGAGAGGAGCTTGGGATAGTCTTGTGTGACAGGCACTACCTCAGTCTCTGCTTTGCCCCTAAAATGAATTAATGCATGACATAGCCTAGCCCTTTAAATAGAAATGTAGACAATAACTAATGTATATATTTAGGATTAATAGTTTTTGCTCAGTTACGCCCCGGGGGAAATATAAAAGACTGGAGACAAGCAGCCAAGTAGAAATACAAGGCTGCGGAATATCTAATATTTCGAATGAAAATCTAAATTTAATTCTACAAGAAACGTTTCACTTTAAGGCCGACACTTTTTACGGCAAATTTACAAACATTTTAGAACCAGAATCAATACAGTGAAGGAAATGTGCTATTAGAGACGTTCTGGTGGCTTCTTTCACTGGTGGGTTGTGATGGATAAAGGGAGGGGTATAGGGGGATGGTAATCTCTCTCTCTCGAATAAGGATGAGGATGCGTTGAAGTAAATGGAGGGCGATGTAAGGAGGGAGCATCGCTGAGGGTGGTGGAAGGTCCCTTGAGATTGTCCGCCGAGAATTTCACTGGGAGAATAATCCTCATTCGATTACCAGGGTTTTAGGAAACATGAGTCTGCAAACGAGTGATGTAACAGAAAGAAATGGAGGCTCCATTGCTCGTTGACAGCTTTAGAGATGCTGCAGTCTTATTGGGTCAGTGGTGTAGGGTTCGTAGTCTTTAGGCTATAGTTGTAGATTGAACAATTTAGTCCCTGGGGCCTTCAATAGTATTCGCAGTAAGCAGTGTGAGAGTGGGAGCTGTTCGGGATAAACGCCTGGGTGGCAGGGTGTAGTAACAATCGGCCGAGGACCAAGCACAGTTTCCATAAGATTTCCATACACCTGAAAACAGCAGGATCTACAAATTGTGTCTACATCCTAGATGATGGGTAAATGTAGAAGATCCCAAGTAGACAGTTCAGGAGACTAGAGAAGGTCATTGGAATTGGTCATGCAACCAGCCTTGGGTCACTGATGAGATAAATAGAAGGGGGTCTTGAAAGCAGAAGGGGGTCTTGAAAGCAGCAGCAGCAGTTATCGTTCTTGTTCAGACCATGGCAGATGCTCTAATAGAACATTTCATTTATCAGTCTGATAACCCCATATAATAGACTCGGCCCTCTCCCGTCTGACGTCAAGTGGGAAACCATCAATCAGGAGCCGTGTTAAGAAGCTCTGTCGACGTAATGTTGTAGAGGTAGAGATAGGATACCTGGTATAGTATCAATAATAAACACACCTTCTGGGCTATATTAAGGGCGTTGTGGTTGGCCATGGGTAGTGCATTTGGAGAAGTCTCATACCCACTTATATCCTTCAGTCTCCACTTCTCTTTTCCAAAATATTATTTTTTATTTTGAGTCAATGAGTTATTCTATTGAGTCAGCTTCAGTTATCCCCAGTTAAAGGGCACGTTCCCCCTGATATTTCATACACTTACCTTTACCAAACTACTTCTAACACAACTCTCTCCTTTACAGCTACCGGGTCTGGCAGCCAATCAAGTCGTGATGCTTACTTACCGGCCAGATATAGTGAAAAGTATAGTGAAAATTGCATTTGGGATGGGCCTTAAGATGATGTATAGTCGTGTGAGGGTGGGTAAGCCTTTTAAAGGGGCAGCTGTGCTCTCAAAAAACAACCTTCTGTTTATTACAATTAAAAGGAAACCCCAAATCCCACCTTAGGTAAAACTTGTGCATAAGTTATATTGCGTAAACTTCATGAACACTTTCTGCTTTCACCAGCTTGGAGCCATGTGACCAAGCCTCCATCTGCACTATAGGAATAGTAACATGGGCCATATTTAGCGAACGTTCGTTAGAGAATATCATGAGGTAGTAAGCTAAACCAAATGGTATTCTATGTGCGAATCGTAAATTTTAGTGTTATCGCTAAAAAGCGATACCGCCGCCTTTATAAATATGGCCCTATCTGGTTTGCAACAGCATTACTTATGGCTACACAACCCAATGATCTTTGGATGTTGTATGGAAGATCTTACAACGATCTATCGATGTTCGTACGATTGCTCAAAACTGATCGAGTGATACCAGATCGTATAATCAGGATTGTCCGTTTATGGCCACCTTAATTCTTAAAGTGAGCATGCTCTGTCCTCTGGGGCGGTGGGTATAAACAGAGGACCACGTGATGGTCACTCAAGCTACTGTAAGAAGGAAGTTTGAGCATTTATCATTTCCCACAGGCTGCAGGCAGGGATGTGATCCAGGGCTGAACTGTAGGATTATTTTAACCCAAATGTTCAGAGACCAAAGTTGCCCATTAATGCTTGTGTGATAGTGATAGGTGAGCAGGAGAAGCACCAGTTTCTGAGACCCCCCCCCCCCCCAGCTCAGCAAATAGACACAAAGCCATGTTTTCAACTGTGCAGAGCAAAAAAACAAAACCTACCTTCCACTGAAGCCAATAGAAACCTACCTCTTGCTGTACCACTAGACCTACCTACTTGCTGTAAGCAATAGAAACCTACCTACTTGCTGTTAGCCACTAGAAAACTACCTACTTGCGTTAGCCAATAGAAACCTACCTACTTGCTGTTAGCCACTAGAAACCTACCACTTGCTGTTAGCCAATAAACCTACCTACTTGCTGTAGCCAACTAGAAACCTACCTACTTGCTGTTACCAATAGTAAACCTACCTACTTGCTGTTAGCCAATAGAAACCTACCTACTTGCTGTTAGCCAATAGAAACCTACCTACTCGCTGTTAGCCATAGAAACCTACTTACTCGCTGTTAGCCAATAGAACACCTACTATACTCTTACTCGCTGTTAGCCATTATAGAACCTACCCACTCAACGTTAGCCAATACAAACCTACCTACTCATTCTTAGCAAAGTAGAAACCTATCTTACTCCCTGTAAGCCAATAGAAACCTACCTGACTTGCTGTTAGCCAATAGAAACCTATCTACCTCCTGTAAGCCAATAGAAACCTACCTACTTGCTGTTAGCCAATAGAAACCTACCTACACGCTATATCGTTGTATTCCATTAGATCAACTGGACTAGAAGTTAGCTCTTGAAGACGTTTCGCTAGTCATCCGACTGGATCTCTCAATTCAGAATGACTTGTACAAGAATCTGTGGCAATTATGTACCCTGGAAAAAATCCACAATTAAGCATATCACAGCCAAGTGTTAAGGTGTGTAAGCCAAATAAAAACCTACTACAGTACTCACTGTAAGCTGATAGACACCTACCTACATACTACGTAGCCAACAGAAACTTACCTACTCAGTAACCAACATAAATCTTCTTTCACGTAAACCAATAGAAAACCTTCTTCTCACTGTAAAGACCATAGAAAACTGTCTCTCACTGTAAGCCAATAGAAAACCGTACTACAATCACTGTAAGCCATAGAAAACCTGTCCACTCATCGTGTAAACCAATTGAAACTTACCTAGTTACTCTCAGCCAATAAAAAATCACCCGGAGGTTAAACTTCCGGATTTGATTTTATACAGTGTAATATCCTGTTTATATTCATGTTGATTTCTGTTCTCTCAGGACATATACAGCAGAGGCGGATTTGTTGCTTAATGATTTGGCACTGCTCGGATCGTTACAAGTGAGTTGTGAGTTTCTTAGTGGTTATGTGGTAAACTTCATGGCCCACAGCACACACCCATATGGTTCTGTTCCTGACTTATAGCCAACTAGATGATGGTTCTTCCCTGACTTCTAGCCCAACTGATGATGGTTCTTCCCTGACTTATCCCAACTAGATGATGGTTCTTCCCTGACTTATAGCCCAACTAGATGATGGTTCTTCCCTGACTTCTAGCCCAACTAGATGATGGTTCTTCCCTGACTTATGCCCACTAGATGATGGTTCTTCCCTGACTTCTAGCCCGACTAGATGATGGTTCTTCCCTGACTTATAGCCCAACTAGATGATGGTTCTCCCCTGACTTCTAGCCCGACTAGATGATGGTTCCCCTGACTTTTTAGCCTGACTAGATGTGGTTCTCCTGACTTATAGCCCAACTAGATGATGGTTCTTCCCTGACTTTTATAGCCTGACTAGATGATGGTTTTTCTAGAGTCGCTCACAACTAGATGATGGATCTTCCCTGACTTCTAGCCCGACACGATGATGGTTCTTCCCTGACTTCTACCCGACTAGATGATGGTTCTTCCCTGACTTCTAGCCCGACTAATGATGGTTCTTCCCTGACTTCTAGCCCGACTAGATATGGTTCTTCCTGACTTCTACCCCGATAGAGGATGGTTCTTCCCTGACTTATAGCCCAACTAGATATGGTTCTTCCCTGACTTATAGCCCGACTAGATGATGGTTCTTCCCTGACTTTTATAGCCTGACAGATGATGGTTTTTTCTAGAGTCCTCACAACTAGATGATGGATCTTCCCTGACTTCTAGCCCGACTAGATGATGGTTCTTCCCTGACTTCTAGCCCGACTAGATGATGGTTCTTCCCTGACTTCTAGCCCGACGATGATGTTCTTCCCTGACTTCTAGCCCGACTAGATGATGGTTCTTCCCTGACTTCTACCGACTAGATGATGGTTCTTCCCTGACTTCTAGCCCGCTAGATGATGGTTCTTCCCTGACTTCTATCGCCGACTAGATGATGGTTCTTCCCTGACTTCTAGCCCGACTAGATATGTTCTTACCTGACTTCTAGCCCGCTAGATGATGGTTCTTCCCGACTTCTAGCCCGACTAGATGATGGTTCTTCCTTGACTTCTAGCCCGACTAGATGATGGTTCTTCCCTGACTTCTAGCCCCTAGATGAGTTCTTCCCTGACTTCTAGCCCGACTAGATGATCCCACTGCAATATTCTCTCCTGCTGATTACGGCTGTTTATTTGCATTGTTGAAGGTTGACCTTGCGCTGTAGATACCCGATCTACTGAGCATGTGTGAGACGGTGGTAGAGGTTAGAAAATTAACTGAATATCTATGGGAATGCCCTTTAAATTATTGTATTGTAGAAACCTCATCTAGTCTAATAAAACAGAACTCTAAATGCCCTGAAATCCTGTTTTCAAATAATTCTAATTCAAATGATTCCCATGTTTATTAGACACCTGAACAGCACATTTCTAATTGGATTGATAAGCAATGTATCTTTTCATGTGGTCTCTCTCCTCACCCTCCATATCTGGAGTTCTCTTTGAAAACCTTTTTTTAAATGCAGTGGGCACAGCGTCACAATGTGTATGTGCCTTCAAATCAGGAGTTTTTTGCTCAGGCTTGTGCCACCCCCCACCCACATCAACCCCTCCTTTCATCTGCTGACTTTCTAGGAAGTCAACATGCTCATTAATCACTATGAGCCAGCACAAGGAGATGGAATTTTCCACCATGTAATTTACACATATCAACTGTCACCATTCCAGTAAAACTGCACACAGCTGCAGTTTATGATAATAAGGCACTTGATTGACAGCTGAATGTAAGAGTTTAGATTGGATTCTAAAGAAAAAAGGGACATGAACAAAAAAAAATGGTACAGTGATAGTTGTTAAACAACTTAAGCATGTGAAACCACTTGGCAAAGGGCAAATTATCCGGTAGGATTGTGTCTGAGATAAACCCAAGTATCTAACCAGAATAACCATTTTGTTTCTACCGGCAGATGACACATTTACTTCATTCTACACTGCTTGGGATTTCCCAGTTTTACTACAACGGGATGAAGATCTTTATTTCCAAGCCCATGAAGAAAATGAAAACCCCCTTCGGATGGAAATACAGGATTGTTGGGCAACCACCTCCCAACAACTGATGCTTCCCACATGGGACCTGATAGTTGATGGTAAATAAGACACTGGGTGGCAAGGTTATCCTGGAGATGGTCCTTTTGGTTCCATAATAACCAATGTCCTCTTCCAGGTGCCCCACGCAAGGAGCCGATTACTCTGTGAAACTGGAATCTCCAGCCCGGTTCCAAGTGAAGGTTGGAGGAGATTTTGGGAAGCAGTAGAACGTTAGAACAAATGTATAAGAGTTGAAATACCCAATCGGCATCACTGATACATTTCGGTCTCCCTTTCACAGCTGTATGTACATTGCACTACCGTGATCTGTGATGCTCCATAAACATGACATTGTAGAAGAACTTGCAATGAAACCAAACCTGAATCGGTTAGTCTTGTTTAATCTTCTATATTCCCGTCTCTGCATTGAATTTTGCATGAGTTTCTCCCTGGGTGAATAATATCTAACAATGGACTAAATTCCCGTTTTGTTGCAGGGAAGGGAGCAGCACCAGTCCAGGCTCCTTTCTATGAGCTGTTATCTGCAGGCCCCATCCAGCTTGTTCCAGAATATCAAGACTTACACTATCACGTGTGGGTGAGTATGACAGGGTCCAGCATGAGTTTGGCAGCAGCATATAGGTACTCTTGGTCTTCTGATGTCTCCTGTGCTCTTCCACTCTAGAAAGAGCATTGGACCACATGGACTTTTGGTTTACCGCTTGGACTTGCCTTCATTGCGGCTTTCCTTTTCGGGTCGGCTGTAAAGTTTGTGCTGCCACTTTGCAAGTTAATAAAAAAAAATATTTTTCTAACTTTAATGTTTTGATTTTAAATTTGCAATTGAATAAACTCCATGTGCTGGTCTAGAGCGTCTATGGAAGGTTGGCCGTGTAAGGCGGAATACAGATGGGATTTTTCCATTTCTGCCTCTCTACTTACTGACACCATTGGGCTACCACATTTGTCACAAGGTACTGTAAGCTTACCATTAGGTAGTGTTGGGTGTTTAATAGAAGTATTATAGACTTAAAGGTTAAGTCCACCCTAAAAAGAATTTTTTAATATATGGTAGATCCCACCCCCATGTTATTACTTTAAAAAAACAATTGGAACATTACTTACAGCCCTTGGCTCCTATGGCGCACTAATCTGGCTCCCTGCTTGACAGAACTTGCAAGCAGGGGCCGGCTGAGACTCAGCCGATCAGCAACTGCTGCAATGTCACACCCCTCCTGGAGGCTGCAGAAGAGGCAGAAACCTTTGGACAGAAGACTCCTCCTCTATTCATTTTCCTGGACTTTGGACTGCAAGAGAACCATAAGCATCAGATTTTTTTTAAACTATCAGTGGGGTCAGTATTGGGTTAAATTTTAGTTTTGGGGGAGAACAAGCCCTTTAATTTATCTAGAGATTCTCCCTTTTGGAAGTATCAATCATGTAACAAACTCTGCCTTGCTACTGTGAACCAAGGTCCTCTGCCCAAATCATACCACCCTTCCTGGGTTCATTCCATGACCTGTTTAGGTTGAAGGCCAACCTTTGTCAATGGAACATTCATTGACATTCTCGAGAAATTCTCTCCAGAGTCAAAAAGCATTTTTTGTAGTGTAGGGTACCCTAACTGCCGTGTTTTAGGCCGTATTTAAAGACCCAAGCTTATTGTGAAAGTACAATCACGTCTATAAATGTACGGTTGCAATTGTACATTTATGAATGAATGTTTGTGCCTTTTGGTACCTAAATACTGTAATGGTATCATTTGGGGTCATCGGAATTCTATGATCAGGCAAAACAGCCAAACTGTGTCTCTATTAAAGTCCATGTCCCCCTTATACAAACTTTTGTATGTCCATGTTCCCCCGCCGCAATCACTCAGAAAGTCCCCCGGTCATTACTTACCTTACCTCTCTCCTTTACTGCACTGCCCAGGTCCTCTGCTTGCACGGAACTAACAGCAGGGGCGGGACCGGCAGCCGTGTCTATGATTGGCTAAGAGGCGCCTCACGACGCAGTTGCCAGCTGCTCAAAGGCGAAGGAGAAGTAAGGTAAGTAATGATCGAAGACCTTCTGAGAATATGATTATAGCGGTTGGGGCTAGGGAACATGGGCTGTAATATACAGAAAGGGTTAGTCTTTACCCTAGGTGAAAACAATACTAGCATGTAGGTTATTGATATTACCGATAGTGATCCTTTATAAATCTGTCCCCGCATGTTGGATTAAACTAAAGCTGGACATACACTACAACTTACCACTTGAACTTCCCGTACTCGGGACAACCTACTTTATACCGATCATTTTATCAACATTCAATGGGAAATAAAATGTGACGGAATTCTGGAAGTAAAACTTCCGGGCTTTTAGATACAACGTCAAACTTCTTATAACTATAGCCAGGATGAAAAGGAAAAATGCTACATTGACCTGTTAATTAAGTATGTAGCAGTTTCACTGGTTACTCTGTGGGTAATACATCTGATAATGTACTGAGTATATCGCATGGAATTGGGAGTTGATAAATTGACTAATCAGATGAGACGTTTTGTGATTGGTCTTTTAGAGCCATCGGATGCTGTCATATCAGCCAAGTGGATGCCAACCTCAAAGTAAACAAGACCATGTGTCTTACGGGTGGATTCTTCATCTAAGGATCTGCTTTCATTAGGATAACAAGTATGTATCAGGTCCTTCCCCTCCTGGGGCTTGAATGCCACGCAAAATTTAAATTATTCCAAATGCTACCTAGAAATGTTCTAACTAATGTAAAATCCGGGATTATGGGCTGTACACAAAATATGGGAATGCTGTGGTCCATCTGCCATGGGATTGTCCCCTCCATCTCCAATATCCAAAACATCAACGGTGTGAAATGTGTCCATTTTTTTGAGGTTTGATGAATACGTTTGTCCCACTGTAATCCACGGTGTTGGACTCTGACGCAATAAATAGAGTGAAATCTTTGGACTTGTGACCTGTAGACCTGGTTGGAGAATAAGGAGTTTCAGAGGGTTCAACCTTCAAGTCCTTTTCTGTTACATAATAAAATCATTTGATCCCAATCCGACTCTGCTGGAAAGTGTGTCCCGTACACTCGCTGCCTTCCTAACACCCACCTTAAGGTCTTCAGAGGAAAAGGAGATTACCGTATTAAATACACAGCAAAGGGTAAAAATAGTTGAAAGGAGAGGAGCTTGGATAGTCTTGTGTGACCAGGGATCTACTCAGTCTCTGCTTTGCCCCTAAAATGAATTAAGATGCATGACATGAGCCTAGCCCTTTAAATAGAAATGTAGACAATAACTGAATGTATTATATTTAGGATTAAATAGTTTTGGCTCAGTTACGCCCGGGGGAAATATAAAAGACGTGGAGACAAGCAGCCAAGTAAAATACAAGGCTGCGGAATATCTAATATTTCGAATAAAATCTAAATTAATTCTACAAGAAACGTTTCACTTTAAGGCCGACACTTTTTTACGGCAAATTTACAAACATTTTAGAACCATGAATCAATACAGTGAAGGAAATGTGCTATTTAAGACGTTCTGTTGGCTCTTTTCACTGGTGGGTTGTGATGGATAAAGGGAGGGGTATAGGGGGATGGTAATCTCTCTCTCCTCTGAAAGGATGAGGATGCGTTGAAGTAAATGGAGGGCGATGTAAGGAGGGAGCATCGCTGAGGGTGTGGAAGGTCCCTTGAGATTGTCCGCCGGAGAATTTCACTGGAGAAATAAATCTCCATTCGATTACCAGGTGTTTTAGGAAACATGAGCTGCAAACGAGTGAGTGTAACAGAAAGAAATGGAGGCTCCATTGCTCGTTGACAGCTTTAGAGATGCTGCAGTCTTATTGGGTCAGTGGTGTAGGGTTCGTAGTCTTTAGGCTTATAGTTTGGATTGAACAATTTAGTCCCTGGGCCTTCAATAGTATCTGCAGTAACAGTGTGAGTGGGAGCTGTTCGGGATAAACGCCTGGGTGGGCAGGGTGATAGACAATACGGCCGGGACCAAGCACAGTTTCCATAAGATTTCCATCACACTGAAAACAGCAGGATCTACAAATTGTGTCTACATCCTAGATGATGGGTAAATGTAGAAGATCCCAAGTAGACAGTTCAGGAGACTAGAGAAGGTCATTGGAATTGGTCATGTCAACCAGCCTTGGGTCACTGATGAGATAAATAGAAGGGGTCTTGAAGCAGAAGGGGGTCTTGAAAGCAGCGCAGCAGTTTCGTCTTGTTCGAGACCATGGCAGATGCTCTAATAGACAATTTCATTTATCAGTCTGATAACCCCATAAAATAGACTCGGCCCTCTCCCGTCTGACGTCAATTGGGAAACCATCCAATCAGGAGCCCGTGTTAAGAAGCTCTGTCTACGTAATGTTGTAGGTAGAGATAGGATACACTGGTATAGTAACATAATAACACCACTCTGGGCTATATTAAGGGCTTTTGTGGTTGGCCATGGGATAGGCCTTTGGAGAAGTCTCATACCCACTTTATCCATTAGTCCCTCTCTCTTTCCAAATATTATTTTATTTTGAGTCACATGAGTTATTCTATTGAGCCAAGCTTCAGTTATCCCCAGTTAAAGGGCACGTCCCCCTGATATTTCCATACACCTTACCTTTACCAAAACTACTTCTAACACAGCTCTCTCCTTTACAGCTACCGGGTCTGGCAGCCAATCAAAGTCGTGATGCTTACTTACCGCCAGTATAGTGAAAGTATAGTGAAAATTGCATTTGGGATGGGCCTTAAGATGATGTTATAGTGGTGAGGGTGGGTAAGCCCTTTTAAAGGGGCAGCTGTGCTCTCAAAAAAACAAACCTTCTGTTGTACAATTAAAAGGAACCCCAAATCCACCTCTTTAGGTAAAACTTGTGATAATTTATATTGCGTAAACTTCCTGAACACTTTCTGCTTTCACCAGCTTGGAGCCATGTGACCAGCCTCCATCTGCACTAATAGGAATAGTAACATGGGCCATATTTAGCGAACGTTCGTAGAATCTCATGAGGTAGTAAGCTACCGAAATGGTATTCTATGTGCGAATCGTAATTTTAGTGTTATCCTAAAAAGCGATACCGCGCCTTTATATATGGCCCTATCTGTGTTTGCCAGCATTAATGATGGCTACACACCCAATGATCTTTGGATGTTGTATGGAAGATCTTACAACGATCTATCGATGTTCGTACGATTGCTCAAAACTGATCGAGTGATACCAGGATGTATAATCAGGATTGTTCCTTTATGGCCACCTTAATTCTAAAGTGAGCATGCTCTGTCCTCTGGGCGGTGGGTATAAACAGAGGACCACGTGATGTCACTCAAGCTACTGTAGAAGAAGTTTGAGCATTTATCATTCCCACAGGCTGCAGGCAGGGATGTATCCAGGGCTGAACTGTAGGATTATTTTAACCCTAATTGTTCAGAGACCAAAGTTGCCCATTATGCTTGTGTGATAGTGATAGGTGAGCAGGAGTAAGCACCATTTCTGAGACCCCCCCCCCCCCCCCAGCTCAGCAAATAGACACAAAGCCATTGTTTTCAACTGTGCAGAGCAAAAAAAACAATAGAACCTACCTCTCACTGTAAGCCAATAGAAACCTACCTACTTGCTGTTAGCCACTAGAAACCTACCTACTTGCTGTAACACCATAGAACCCTACCTACTTGCTGTTAGCCACTGAAACCTACCATTGCTGTACCATAGAAACCTACCTACTTGCTGTTAGCCAATAGAAACCTCCTACTTGCTGTTAGCCAATAGAAACCTCCTACTTGCTGTTACCACTATAAACCTACCTACTTGCTGTTAGCCAATAGAAACCTACCTACTTGCTGTTAGCCAAAAAACCTACCTACTGCTGTTGCCAATAGAAACCTACCTACTCGCTGTTAGCCAATAGAAACCTACTTACGCGCTGTTAGCAAATAGAACCTACTTACTCGCTGTTAGCCAATAGACCCTACCCACTCACCGTTAGCAAATAGAACCCTACCTACTCATTCTTAGCAATAGAAACCTATCTACTCCCTGTAAGCCAATAGAAACCTACCTACTTGCTGTTAGCCAATAGAAACCTATCTACTCCCTGTAAGCCAATAGAAACCTACCTACTTGCTGTAGCCAATAGAAACCTACCTACGCTATATCTGTTTTAGCATTAGATCACTGGACTAAATTTTGCTCTTGAAGACTTTCGCTAGTCATCCGACTGGATCTCTCAATTCAGAATGACTTGTACAAGAATCTGTGGCAATTATGTACCCTGGAAAATCCCAATTAGCATATCACAGCCAAGTGTTAAGGTGTGTAAGCCAATAAAACCTACCTCAGTACTCACTGTAAGCTGATAGACACCTACCTACTCACTGTAAGCCAACAGAAACTTACCTACTCAATGTAAACCAACATAAATCTTCCTTCTCACTGTAAGCCAATAGAAAACCTGTCTTCTCACTGTAAGCCAATAGAAAACCTGTCTACTCACTGTAAGCCAATAGAAAACCTGTCTACTCACTGTAAGCCAATAAGAACCTGTCCACTCATGTGTAAACCATTGAAACTTACCTAGTTACTCTCAGCCAATAAAAATCACCCGGAGGTTAAACTTCCGATTTAGATTTTATCAGTGTAATATCCTGTTATATTCATGTTGATTTCTGTTCTCTCAGGACAATGAAAGGCAGAGGCTGGATTTGTTGCTTATGATTTGGCACTGCTCGGATCGTTACAAGTGATTGTGAGTTTCTTGTGTTTATGTGGTAAACTTATGGCCCCCCCCACATTTTACTAAGATCATGTGATACAAACTGTACATAATTACTGATACACCCATGTGTTTAATTTGACAGATTGATATAGTTCGCACAGAGCAACCCCACCTGGGGGCAGAGGAAAAGGGGGGGGGGGTGGGGGGGGGGAACCAACTAGATGATGGTTCTTCCCTGACTTTTATAGCCTGACTAGATGATGGTTCTTCCCTGACTTATAGCCCAACTAGATGATGGTTCTTCCCTGACTTTTATAGCCTGACTAGATGATGGTTTTTCTAGAGTCGCTCACAACTAGATGATGGATCTTCCCTGACTTCTACCCGACTAGATGATGGTTCTTCCCTGACTTCTAGTCCAGCCCCCGACTAGATGATGGTTCTTCCCTGACTTCTAGCCCGACTAGATGATGGTTCTTCCCTGACTTATAGCCCAACTAGATGATGGTTCTTCCCTGACTTCTAGCCCGACTAGATGATGGTTCTTCCCTGACTTTTATAGCCTGACTAGATGATGGTTCTTCCCTGACTTATAGCCCAACTAGATGATGGTTCCTTCCCTGACTTTATTAGCCTGACTAGATGATGGTTTTCTAGAGTCGCTCACAACTAGATGATGGATCTTCCCTGACTTCTAGCCCGACTAGATGATGGTTCTTCCCTGACTTCTAGCCCGACTAGATGAGGTTCTTCCCTGACTTCTAGCCGACTAGTGATGGTTCTTCCCTGACTTCTAGCCGACTAGATGATGTTCTTCCCGACTTCTAGCCCGACTAGATGATGGTTTTCCCTGACTTATAGCCCAACTAGATGATGGTTCTTCCCTGACTTATAGCCCGACTAGATGATGGTTCTTCCCTGACTTTATAGCCTGACTAGATGATGGTTTTCTGTCTAGAGTCGCTCACAACTAGATGATGGATCTTCCCTGACTTCTAGCCCGACTAGATGATGGTTCTTCCCTGACTTCTAGCCCGACTAGATGATGGTTCTTCCCTGACTTCTAGCCCGACTAGATGATGGTTCTTCCCTGACTTCTAGCCCGACAGTGATGTTCTTCCCTGACTTATAGCCCAACTAGATGATGGTTCTTCCCTGACTTATAGCCCGACTAGATGATGGTTCTTCCCTGACTTTTATAGCCTGACTAGATGATGGTTTTTCTAGAGTCGCTCACAACTAGATGATGGATCTTCCCTGACTTCTAGCCCGACTAGATGATGGTTCTTCCCTGACTTCTAGCCCGACTAGATGATGGTTCTTCCCTGACTTCTAGCCCGACTAGATGATCCCACTGCAATATTCTCTCCTGCTGATTACGGCTGTTTATTTGCATTGTTGAAGGTTGACCTTGCGCTGTAGATACCCGATCTACTGAGCATGTGTGAGACGGTGGTAGAGGTTAGAAGGAAATTAACTGAATATCTATGGGAATGCCCTTTAAATTATTGTATTTGTAGAAATCCTCATCTAGTCTAATAAAACAGAACTCTAAATGCCCTGAAATCCCTGTTTTCAAATAATTCTAATTCAAATGATTCCCATGTTTATTAGACACCTGAACAGCACATTTCTAATTGGATTGATAAGCAATGTATCATTTATTCATGTGGTCTCTCTCCTCACCCTCCATATCTGGAGTTCTCTTTGAAAACCTTTTTTTAAAATGCAGTGGGCACAAGCGTCACAATGTGTATGTTGCCTTCAAATCAGGAGTTTTTTGCTCAGGCTTAGTGCCACCCCCCACCCACAATCAACCCCTCCTTTCATCTGATCTGACTTTCTAGGAAGTCAAGCATGCTCATTAATCACTATGAGCCAGCACAAGGAGATGGAATTTTCCACCATGTAATTTACACATATCAACTGTCACCATTCCAGTAAAACTGCACACAGCTGCAGTTTATGATAATAAGGCACTTGATTGACAGCTGAAATGTAAGAGTTTAGATTGGATATCTAAAGAAATAAGGGACAGATGAACAAAAAAAATGGTACAGTGATAGTTGTTAAACAACTTAAGCATGTGAAACCACTTGGCAAAGGGCAAATTAATCCGGTAGGATTGTGTCTGAGATAAAAACACCAAGTATCTAACCAGAATAACCATTTTGTTTACTACCGGCAGATGACACATTTACTTCATTCTACACTGCTTGGGATTTCCCAGTTTTACTACAACGGGATGAAGATCTTTATTTCCAAGCCCATGAAGAAAATGAAAACCCCCTTCGGATGGCAGTACAGGAGTGTTGGGCAACCACCTCCCAACAGACTGATGGCTTCCCACAATGGGACCTGATAGTTGATGGGTAAATAAGACACTGGGTGGCAAGGTTATCCTGGAGATGGTCCTTTTGGTTCCATAATAACCAATGTCCTCTTCCAGGTGCCCCACGCAAGGAGCCGATTACTCTGTGAAACTGGAATCTCCAGCCCGGTTCCAAGTGAAGGTTGGAGGAGATTTTGGGAAGCAGGTAGAACGTTTAGAACAAATGTATAAGAGTTGAAATACCCAATCGGCATCACTGATACATTTCGGTCTCCCTTTCACAGCTGTATGTACATTGCACTACCGTGATCTGTGATGCAATCCATAAACATGACATATGTAGAAGAACTTGCAATGAAACCAAACCTGAAATCGGTTAGTCTTGTTTAATCTTCTATATTCCCGTCTCTGCATTGAATTTTGCATGAGGTTCTCCCTGGGTGAATAATATCTAACAATGGACTAAATTCCCGTTTTGTTGCAGGGAAGGGAGCAGCACCAGTCCAGGCTCCTTTCTATGAGCTGTTATCTGCAGGCCCCATCCAGCTTGTTCCAGAATATCAAGACTTACACTATCAGCGTGTGGGTGAGTATGACAGGGTCCAGCATGAGTTTGGCAGCAGCATATAGGTACTCTTGGTCTTCTGATGTCTCCTGTGCTCTTCCACTCTAGAAGAGAAGCATTGGAACACATGGACGTTTGGTTTACCGCTTGGACTTGCCTTCATTGCGGCTTTCCTTTTCGGGTCGGCTGTAAAGTTTGTGCGTCACTTTGCAAGTTAAATAAAAAAAAATATTTTTCTAACTTTAATGTTTTGATTTTAAATTTGCAATTGAATAAACTCCATGTGCTGGTCTAGAGCGTCTATGGAAGGTTGGCCGTGTAAGGGCGGGAATACAGATGGGATTTTTCCATTTCTGCCTCTCTACTTACTGACACCATTGGGCTACCACGATTTGTCACAAGGTACTGTAAGCTTACCATTAGGTAGTGTTGGGTGTTTAATAGAAGTATTATAGTACTTAAAGGTTAAGTCCACCCTAAAAAGAATTTTTTAATATATGGTAGATCCCACCCCCATGTTATTACTTTAAAAAAACAATTGGAACATTACTTACAGCCCTTGGCTCCTATGGCGCACTAATCTGGCTCCCTGCTTGACAGAACTTGCAAGCAGGGGGCCGGCTGAGACTCAGCCGATCACAGGCACTGCTGCAATGTCACACCTCCTGGAGGCTGCAGAAGAGGCAGAAACCTTTGGACAGGAAGACTCCTCCTACTATTCATTTTCCTGGACTTTGGACTGCAAGAGAACCATAAGCATCAGATGTTTTTTTAAACTATACAGTGGGGTCAGTATTGGGTTAAATTTTAGTTTTGGGGGAGGACAAGCCCTTTAATATTCTAGAGATTCTCCCTTTTGGAAGTATCAATCATGTAACAAACTCTGCCTTGCTACTGTGAACCAAGGTCCTCTGCCCAAATCATACCACCTTCCTGGGTTCATTCCATGACCTGTTTAGGTTGAAGGCCAACCTTTGTCAATGGAACATTCATTGACATTCTGCAGAAATTCTCTCCAGAGTCAAAAAGCATTTTTTGTAGTGTAGGGTACCCTAACTGCCGTGTTTTAGGCCGTATTTAAAGACCCAAGCTTATTGTGAAAGTACAATCACGTCTATAAATGTACGGTTGCAATTGTACATTTATGAATGAATGTTTGTGCCTTTTGGTACCTAAATACTGTAATGGTATCATTTGGGGTCATCGGAATTCTATGATCAGGGCAAAACAGCCAAACTGTGTCTCTATTAAAGTCCATGTCCACCCTTTATACAAACTTTTAGTATAGTCCATGTTCCCCCAGCCGCAATCACTCAGAAAGTCCCCCGGTCATTACTTACCTTACCTCTCTCCTTTACTGCACTGCCCAGGTCCTCTGCTTGCACGGAACTACAAGCAGGGGGCGGGACCGGCAGCCGTGTCTATGATTGGCTAAGAGGCAGCCAATCACGGACGCAGTTGCCAGCTGCTCAGAACGGCGAAGGAGAGAGGTAAGGTAAGTAATGATCGGAAGACCTTCTGAGAATATGATTATAGCGGTTGGGGCTAGGGGAACATGGGCTGTAATATACAGAAAGGGTTAGTCATTTTACCCTAGGTGAAAACAATACTAGCATGTAAAGGGTTATTGATATTACCGATAGTGATCCTTTATAAATCTGTCCCCGCATGTTGGATTAAACTAAAGCTGGACATACACTACACAACTTACCACTTGAACTTCCCGTGACTCTGGGACAACCTACTTTATCCGATCATTTTATCAACATTCAATGGGAAAATAAATGTGACGGAATATCTGGAAGTAAAACTTCCGGGCTCTTTAGATACAACGATCAAACTTCTTATAACTATAGCCAGGATGAAAAGGAAAAATGCTACATTGACCTGTTAATTAAGTATGTAGCAGATTTCACTGGTTACTCTGGTGGGTAATACATCTGATAATGTACTGAGTATATCGCATGGAATTGGGAGTTTGATAAATATTGACTAATCAGATGAGCAGTTTTGTGATTGGTCATTTTAGAGCCATGCGGATGCTGTCATATCAGCCAAGTGGATGCCAACCTCAAAGGGTAAACAAGACCATGTGTCTTACGGGTGGATTCTTCATCTAAAGGATCTGCTTTCATTAGGATACAAGATCTGTAGTCAGGTCCTTCCCTGCCTGGGGCTTGAATGCCACTGCAAAATTTGTAAAATATATTCCAAATGCTACCTAGAAATGTTCTAACTAAATGTAAAATCCGGGATTATGGGCTGTACACAAAATATGGGAATGCTGTGGGTCCATCTGCCATGGGATTGTCCCCTCCATCTCCAAATATCCAAAACATCAACGGTGTGAAATGTGTCCATTTTTTTGAGGTTTGATGAATACGTTTGTCCCACTGTAATCCACAGTGTTGGACTCTGACGCAATATAATAGAGTGAAATCTTTGGACTTGTGACCTGTAGACCTGGTTGGAGAATAAGGAAGTTTCAGAGGGTTCAACCTTCAAGTCCTTTTCTGTTACATAATAAAATCATTTGATCCCAATCCGACTCTGCTGGAAGAGTGTGTCCCGTACACTCGCTGCCTTCCTAACACCCACCTTAAGGTCTTCAGAGGAGAAAGGAGATTACCGTATTAAATACACAGCAAAGGGTAAAAAATAGTTGAAAGGAGAGGAGCTTGGGATAGTCTTGTGTGACCAGTGATCTACTCAGTCTCTGCTTTGCCCCTAAAATGAATTAAGATGCATGACATGAGCCTAGCCCTTTAAATAGAAATGTAGACAATAACTGAATGTATTATATTTAGGATTAAATAGTTTTTGCTCAGTTACGCCCCGGGGGAAATATAAAAGACGTGGAGACAAGCAGCCAAGTAGAAATACAAGGCTGCGGAATATCTAATATTTCGAATGAAAATCTAAATTTAATTCTACAAGAAACGTTTCACTTTAAGGCCGACACTTTTTTACGGCAAATTTACAAACATTTTAGAACCATGAATCAATACAGTGAAGGAAATGTGCTATTTAGAGACGTTCTGGTGGCTCTTTTCACTGGTGGGTTGTGATGGATAAAGGGAGGGGTATAGGGGGATGGTAATCTCTCTCTCTCTCTGAAAGGATGAGGATGCGTTGAAGTAAATGGAGGGCGATGTAAGGAGGGAGCATCGCTGAGGGTGTGGAAGGTCCCTTGAGATTGTCCGCCGGAGAATTTCACTGGGAGGAATAAAATCTCCATTCGATTACCAGGTGTTTTAGGAAACATGAGCTGCAAACGAGTGAGTGTAACAGAAAGAAATGGAGGCTCCATTGCTCGTTGACAGCTTTAGAGATGCTGCAGTCTTATTGGGTCAGTGGTGTAGGGTTCGTAGTCTTTAGGCTTATAGTTGTAGATTGAACAATTTAGTCCCTGGGGCCTTCAATAGTATTCGCAGTAACAGTGTGAGTGGGAGCTGTTCGGGATAAACGCCTGGGTGGGCAGGGTGTAGACAATACGGCCGAGGACCAAGCACAGTTTCCATAAGATTTCCATACACCTGAAAACAGCAGGATCTACAAATTGTGTCTACATCCTAGATGATGGGTAAATGTAGAAGATCCCAAGTAGACAGTTCAGGAGACTAGAGAAGGTCATTGGAATTGGTCATGTCAACCAGCCTTGGGTCACTGATGAGATAAATAGAAGGGGGTCTTGAAAGCAGAAGGGGGTCTTGAAAGCAGCAGCAGCAGTTATCGTCTTGTTCGAGACCATGGCAGATGCTCTAATAGACATTTCATTTATCAGTCTGATAACCCCATATAAATAGACTCGGCCCCTCTCCCAGTCTGACGTCAATTGGGAAACCATCCAATCAGGAGCCCGTGTTAAGAAGCTCTGTCTACGTAATGTTGTAGAGGTAGAGATAGGATACACTGGTATAGTATCAATAATAAACACCACTCTGGGCTATATTAAGGGCTGTTGTGGTTGGCCATGGGATAGGCCATTTGGAGAAGTCTCATACCCACTTATATCCATTCAGTCTCCTCTCTCTTTCCAAATATTATTTTATTTTGAGTCACATGAGTTATTCTATTGAGTCAAGCTTCAGTTATCCCCAGTTAAAGGGCACGTTCCCCCTGATATTTCCATACACTTACCTTTACCAAAACTACTTCTAACACAGCTCTCTCCTTTACAGCTACCGGGTCTGGCAGCCAATCAAAGTCGTGATGCTTACTTACCGGCCAGTATAGTGAAAAGTATAGTGAAAATTGCATTTGGGATGGGCCTTAAGATGATGTTATAGTGGTGAGGGTGGGTAAGCCTTTTAAAGGGGCAGCTGTGCTCTCAAAAAAAACAAACCTTCTGTTGTACAATTAAAAGGAACCCCAAATCCCACCTTTAGGTAAAACTTGTGATAAGTTATATTGCGTAAACTTCCTGAACACTTTCTGCTTTCACCAGCTTGGAGCCATGTGACCAGCCTCCATCTGCACTAATAGGAATAGGTAACATGGGCCATATTTAGCGAACGTTCGTAGAATATCATGAGGTAGTAAGCTACCGAAATGGTATTCTATGTGCGAATCGTAAATTTTAGTGTTATCGCTAAAAAGCGATACCGCGCCTTTATAAATATGGCCCTATCTGTGTTTGCCAGCATTAATGATGGCTACACACCCAATGATCTTTGGATGTTGTATGGAAGATCTTACAACGATCTATCGATGTTCGTACGATTGCTCAAAACTGATCGAGTGATACCAGGATCGTATAATCAGGATTGTTCCGTTTATGGCCACCTTAATTCTAAAGTGAGCATGCTCTGTCCTCTGGGGCGGTGGGTATAAACAGAGGACCACGTGATGTCACTCAAGCTACTGTAAGAAGGAAGTTTGAGCATTTATCATTTCCCACAGGCTGCAGGCAGGGATGTGATCCAGGGCTGAACTGTAGGATTATTTTAACCCTAAATTGTTCAGAGACCAAAGTTGCCCATTAATGCTTGTGTGATAGTGATAGGTGAGCAGGAGTAAGCACCAGTTCTGAGACCCCCCCCCCCCCCAGCTCAGCAAATAGACACAAAGCCATTGTTTTCAACTGTGCAGAGCAAAAAAAACAATAGAACCTACCTTCTCACTGTAAGCCAATAGAAACCTACCTACTTGCTGTTAGCCACTAGAAACCTACCTACTTGCTGTAAGCCAATAGAAACCTACCTACTTGCTGTTAGCCACTAGAAACCTACCTACTTGCTGTTAGCCAATAGAAACCTACCTACTTGCTGTTAGCCAATAGAAACCTACCTACTTGCTGTTAGCCAATAGAAACCTACCTACTTGCTGTTAGCCACTAGAAACCTACCTACTTGCTGTTAGCAATAGAACCTACCTACTTGCTGTTAGCCAATAGAAACCTACCTACTTGCTGTTAGCCAATAGAAACCTACCTACTCGCTGTTAGCCAATAGAAACCTACTTACTCGCTGTTAGCCAATAGAAACCTACTTACTCGCTGTTAGCCAATAGAAACCTACCCACTCACCGTTAGCCAATAGAAACCTACCTACTCATTCTTAGCAAATAGAAACCTATCTACTCCCTGTAAGCCAATAGAAACCTACCTACTATACTCGGCTGTTTAGCCAATAGAAACCTACTACTCGCGTTAGCCTAGATTAAATAGAAACCTACTTACTCGCTGTTAGCCAATAGAAACCTACCCACTCACCGTTAGCCAATAGAAACCTACCTACTCATTCTTAGCAAAACCTATCTACTCCCTGTAAGCCAATAGAAACCTACCTACTTGCTGTTAGCCAATAGAAACCTACCTACGCTATATCTGTTGTATTCAATTAGATCAACTGGACTAGAAGTTTAGCTCTTGAAGACGTTTCGCTAGTCATCCGACTGGATCTCTCAATTCAGAATGACTTGTACAAGAATCTGTGGCAATTATGTACCCTGGAAAATCCCAATTAGCATATCACAGCCAAGTGTTAAGGGTGTGTAAGCCAATAAAAACCTACCTACAGTACTCACTGTAAGCTGATAGACACCTACCTACTCACTGTAAGCCAACAGAAACTTACCTACTCAATGTAAACCAACATAAATCTTCCTTCTCACTGTAAGCCAATAGAAAACCTGTCTTCTCACTGTAAGCCAATAGAAAACCTGTCTACTCACTGTAAGCCAATAGAAAACCTGTCTACTCACTGTAAGCCAATAGAAAACCTGTCCACTCAGTGTAAACCAATTGAAACTTACCTAGTTACTCTCAGCCAATAAAAATCACCCGGGAGGTTAAACTTCCGGATTTAGATTTTATACAGTGTAATATCCTGTTTAATATTCATGTTGATTTCTGTTCTCTCAGGACAATGAAAGGCAGAGGCTGGATTTGTTGCTTAATGATTTGGCACTGCTCGGATCGTTACAAGTGAGTTGTGAGTTTCTTGTGTTATGTGGTAAACTTATGGCCCTTCCCACATTTTACTAAGATCATGTGATACAAACTGTACATTAATTACTGATACACCCATGTGTTTAATTTGACAGATTGATATAGTTCGCACAGAGCAACCCCACGACCATTCCAACAATATACTGCCTATTGTGCACCAGTCCTCATCTCTATCTAGTCCCATTGTTCAGTGATATAGATATTAGTGTTAAGGTGGCCATACAATTTTACTTACCCAACCGAGCGCTCCCGCGACATTCGATCGATCCTGCCGGAACCGCCTTCTATGCGACTGACATGCGATTGCAAAATAAATGGGATTTTGCAATCGTATGTTGGTCGCATTGAATAATTGGAGAGGTGGTTCCCGCAGGATCGATCGAATGTCGCGGGAGCGCTCGGTTGGGTAAGTAAAATTGTATGGCCACCTTTAGACCTTTAGACCCAGTGCAGTTGTTGGTATGTAACTTTAGACTTCAATCTATTCATTCTGGAAGTTCCACCATGTTCTTTATTCCAGGGTTTCAGATACTTTCAGCCTTGGCTTAGAGGTAGGGAGGAAATCCTTCTGACCGTGGTGAACGAAGACCTGGTAAGTCCACCAGTCACTAGCAGCTCAGTTCCATTCTCCCCCCTTTCCTTCTACCCTTCTCTCCTTCTTTCTTTTTCAGAACTGTCTGTCTCTTCAGTCTCCCGACTCTCTCACTAGTGACTCCAGCTGTCAAGTCCCAATAGGTGGCGATGAGCAGGTCCCATATGGGTAATTATTTCTGGTATAATTTGTAATGTACTGAGAGTTATTCAGTGGAACACACATCATTTTACCCTTTATCTCATTGATACTTGTCCTTCTCACAGGGTCTCCCCCAACCTGCCGCCTGCCTCCCCGTGCGACAGGGAAATCGCAATCCCAGTAAGATTTCCTAATAATTGTTTTAATCGTTAGGTCTTGTTGTCACATCTTTTCCTACATATGTCCTTCCATTCCGTCCTGACCACATTCTTCTCAGTCTATCGACCTCAGGGCCGTCTCTCTAATGAGGCAAGGTGAAGCACATTAGAGAGCAGCACCCTGTAGGGAGGCAGCAGTTTTAATACCAGAAAAAATAAATAAATCTGGCATCATGTGCCTGGGGCACAGATGCCAGAGGGCCCCAAAAATTACCAGTCATGTGTATAAACCCCCTCCCACTTCTGGGCAAGCCACACCCTACTTCTGGACAAAGCATTACCCACTTTCAATTATAAAACCACATCCCTTGACGGTGAGGGGGGCAGCTTTTGCAAAAAAAATTTCAGGTGCCAAAAAGTCTAGAGACGGCCCTGATCGACCTTCTAATGACTCTTCATCTTTCACATCAGAATAAAAATGGATATTCATAACCATATACCCCCCCACCTAAGAACTTACCTACAAGGAGTGATCTGGTAGGTCCAGCCTCTTCTGATGCCATTGCAAGCTAGTTATAAGCTTGGGAAGTGGCTTCAGTAGCATCCATGAGCCATTGGTGTGATGTCACCGTCATGGTCTTGACTGGTGGACGCTACCGGAAAAAGCAAGGAGAAGCCGCGGTGAAGGGTCATTCCTTGTAGGTTTAGGAGCGTTGGATGAAAAGTATAATGGACTCTGGTTATAAATATATATACTTACTGTATTTAAGAGCTGGCCC
The DNA here is from genome assembly GCA_019447015.1 of Hymenochirus boettgeri. Taxonomy (NCBI): domain Eukaryota; kingdom Metazoa; phylum Chordata; class Amphibia; order Anura; family Pipidae; genus Hymenochirus; species Hymenochirus boettgeri. The sequence goes on from JAACNH010001173.1 coordinate 51,598, forward strand.
ATCAAATGGGTAAATACAGTTTAAAGCTCCACCATTAATATTTCTATTTCCCTTCAACACCTCTCATTGAATAGGAATCACACTGCACTCTTTTCTTATTGGCTGCCTATGCAAGATATGGAAGACCATATGTCTGGGTGAGGTCCAATCATCAGCGCCTTACTGCCACGGAGGAATGTGACTGGACGCTTAAAGATGTGCCAATGACACTTCAGTCTACTTGTGAATGGGAATCTAAAGGTACGGCCAAGTCTAAGTCAATCTTTGTTCCTGTGTGTTTAGGTGGCTCCATATCTTTTATATTGCTAATAAGTCATTGTGTGGTTACATTTCAATTCCAGTTCATTGTCTCTACTTTTGTTCTGTCAAGAGTTGACATACGCAGAGGGTCTCCAACACTGGACCCCCTCTTGTTAGCAAGGGATGTGTTTGTGTAATGTGTCAAGCCAACCCCAGTCTTTAAAGATTGGTTCTTCTAGATAACAAAAAGTCAGGGTGCATTTCAGGCTCTTTAATGAGTCTCTGTCTCTTTCAGATGTGGGTATCTGGCAGGTAGTTTGGGACGTGGTCAGTACCTGTGTCTCTCCACCACCTAAGAATCCACTTGCTGTGGACTTTACTTACCTTCAGTCTCTCTCTCTACCTGAAGTTGCACTCTCCTCAGGAGCTCTTATTGTCTTTTTCCATCGCCTGCTGCTCCGTGAACCCAGAGGAAGCCCAATATTTACCAATGGTGAGCATGACCTGACCTGATCAGGAATGGTTTATGCACTGTGGAGGCCCTTGGGAAAAGAAAAGCATTGTTCCAAACCCTTGATTGCTTGAGGCCAATGGTTTGGGGCGTCGTTATTGGTTGGAGCCCTGGGTAATCAGTCTCAAGTCACACACAAACAATTGTGTGCAGCTAGGTGGTCCACATACATATTGCCTAAAGGTCATAGAGATTTACATGTCTGTTTTATGGCCCAAGCAATGGTTTGGACACGTAACTATTTGCCCAGCTTTCCTATGTTCTTATTTAGTTCCTGAAACCTTTACATTCCTCTCCTTATGGCTTCCCGGACCTTTTCTTAATTCCCTAATTTCTTTCTAGTTTGGGAACAACTGGGAGAACTCACTTATCTTCACACTCAGACTCTGAGGGATCTCAAGGATCAGAAACTGATGGACATTGAGCCATAAGGACGATGGAAAACCAGATGCCATGACTGATGGTCAATCTGTATTTTTGTGATATTTCCTATATCGGTACCGTCTGCCATCTTTCCTTTATATTAAACATGTGATACAATGTACTACCTATTAATAAATGATAATCTATGGAAGGTTCTTCAAACTGTCGCAGATCAAACATTTGAAGAAATTTGACCAGAGTTCCTACAGTTGTTAACCAGAATATAATACTATACACGGCCAATACTATACACGGCCAATACTATACACGGCCAATACTATACACGGCCAATACTATACACGGCCAATACTATACACGGCCAATACTATACACGGCCAATACTATACACGGCCAATACTATACACGGCCAATACTATACACGGCCAATACTATACACGGCCAATACTATACACGGCCAATACTATACACGGCTAATACTATACATCACCAATACTATACACGTCCATCTAGTCCAACCTTTATACCCTACCCATAATGTCTGTATAACAGTTAAATATGAAATGTGCCTTTAATACACAGCAGTAACTTTCCACAATTGTCAAGTTGTTTCTATTTTTCTAGATATTTTCTGAACTTTGCTCATCTCCAGCTGTCAAAATCTCAGTAAGAAAAATAAACATGACAGCCAGAGGCTTGGAGGGGAGATATTAGGCAGACACTGCGCCCCGAGGCTTCAGAGTGGGGCCCCTTGTAAGGTCTAATGGGATAAGTAACATCTGTGTTCCATTATGTCCAAACACATGTTCCTGCTTGTTCGCTATCACATTATGCCAGTAATTGTTCTAGTCGCATGTGGGAGTGCAAGTTACAAGGAAAACAATGTCAAATATTTATTATTTGGTAAAGTCCCTCCTCCCTGTATAAATTTATTTTCAACACTGTTGATTCTCTTTAAAGAGGAACTCTGGTCCAAAAATGACTTTAGGTAAATTGATAGGAATTGCTCTCCTGAGAATTTTTGCAATTTATTTCCATTATTTATTTTGCATAGATTTTAAAGATATTTACATTTTTGTGTGTGATATGGCAGCAGCATCACCAGGTCCCCTGCACTTCCTGCTTCCTGCTCTGAAACCTGTCAGTCAATCTGCCCTGTGTCTCCTCCCCTTTGCAGCCCCCCTGGTCCCTCCCACTCATGGACCCCATGGTCCCTCCAGTTGCAGGCCCCCTTTGCCCATTCCCTTACAACCCCATGTGGCCCCGCCCACATTGGGCTGTACCTAAACGGTAATAGTTTGAAATGTGAAATATATAAGTCTAACCTGAAATCCTGCACAATGTCCTGTTTCCCCTGTTTCTGCTTCCTGGTTCTTCCAGTTAGTAACTGTCAGTTATGGATATGACATCACAGCCATGACTGAATGTTAGTCCCCTGTCTGCCTCTTCTGAGCATGCCCAGGCTCAGTACAGGCTCAGTACAGGTTTCTAAATGGCTCAGTTTCCATGAGGCATCCAGAAGCATAGCAGGCATACAGTAATGAATTCATAGGACAAACTATGATATATCAATATATTATAAAGAGGCCATTCTTTCTAAAAGATGTTCTTATGAGGGTGGAGTTGTCCTTTAACATGGGAAGAAATTGAGTGTCCTATCTGTTTAGTGGGCATCCCAGATAGCGTGGATTCTTTGTACCAAACTGAACGGGGTTTTGAGGAGAAATATTGTTGCAAATCAGTGTTGAAAATTGAAAATTCGTGTTAAAAATTCAAAAATCGGCATAAAAACTTCGACGTTGGAGGGTTTAATTTGATTTTTCATTCTGCGAAACCATTCAGTGGAACTGTTGCTTGAACAAAACTCACTGGTTTCAATAATCTCTAGTCTCAGACAGGCAGGTATGTGAGTTGGTAGGTAGGCATTTCTCAAAATACACAGCTTTCTCTTTTTTCTTTACAGAATTTGCCACATGGAGACCCTGAACCTGAACCTCAGGTAGGACATTTGTTTGAATGTACTGGTTATTTCGATAATCCCACTGATCGGAAACCTACCGTACAAGACTCAGTTTGCTGTATTACCATACTGGAAGTGCAGAATGTGGTCACTCCAGTATCTGTTATCCCCGGAGCCAAGGCTAATTTCACTAAATTTTAACGGTTTCTGAGCAGTTCTAGTTATCCGTGTGAAAACACGTCACTCCTGTAAAGGTTCGTTAAAGGGCATCTATAGTGAAAAAAACACATTACCCCTTTGCAAAGTTAAATTCATGTACTCTGTGCTGCCTTAATCCTATCTCTGTCAGTGACTCTGTTTAACCATGGTGTCAGATCTGTGTGCAGCACTTCCCCCTTCCCCCTCCCCTCTGTTACCTTCTTCATGTCTCAACTCAGCTAACCGACAAGCTTATCATGTGCAGTAGGAGGTAAAAGTTCAACATCCTGAAAAACACACCCATGCACAGTGGCCAATAGAAAGCAAGCTGTCCTGGAGACAAGGAAGAAGGAGATCAGTACAGTTTACAATCTCTCACTTTGTGACCCATCATCAATCAGTGAAAGCTATTAAGAAGGGGGTCAAGTGCAGCCTTATATCTACCATCAAAGCTACCTCTCTCCCCCAGCTAATGCTCTTATCTCTATGTTTATTACAGAGCAGGGAGGGGGGATCACGTCACAGGGATTTGATTGACAGTCCAAGTAGGAGTAGAGGAATGCAATCACGTATTCTTCTAACTGGTGTATCTCAGGACAGAGAGGGAATCTGAACAAAGTGAAGACACTCTGGGGGTTGTGGGAAATTAAAGAACACATGGAAAGAAAGAAAAAAAAGTTCATTTTCCCACTATAGATGCCCTTTAACTTTTCTCTTCCGTTACCGCCGATGGATTCGCCAAATTTGGACTTAATGCAATTTATTTTGCCGCAATATAGGACGCAGTGTATATTCATTGCGTTTAGTCTTGTATCGCGCCGAATAGAGAAGGTACTGCCGTACATTGGTTTGTTTTTATAAATGGGGAAAAAACGATCTTTGCCATTGCGATGTCCTGCGGTAGCGAAATGATGAAAATAGCGATCCTTTATAAATAGGCCCCTTAGTCTCTGACCTAGAGACCCACAAAATAGCAAAAAATCTAACTTAGTGGGAATTAACAATAACATACAATTTAGATTAATGGTGTGAAGGATATTCCACCATTAGGTGGCGCCACATCTTTGGTACATTGGTGTAACTTTCTCCCTTAGCATTTGACAAAGGCAACAAATCTGCAACATTGTTTTTCCCTTTTATGTGCACATTATTTTGAGAATAAATGTAAGAATTCTGCGGACAGGACTCTTTTCCGTCCTCTTTGATTTTCAGTAATAGTTGGTTTAACAAGCAATTTGGTTGTAGACACTATAATTATGGACCTGATTTGTTCTGTCTGTGCTTGTTTGGGCTTCCAACTTGTTTATTGGATGATATTCTAGCCTTACAATAACATCTGCAATTCACCCCCTCGAAAAAGGCAAATTAACGCTGATTCAGCTTTACCCTATGTTGGCACTGCCACATACATGGGTGTAAAAAGCAGAAGTCTTGCAGTGAGTATTTCTAATATATATTCTAATATTCCCAGAATCACGCATCATTATATATAGGAGATAAATGTATGAAACATATTGTAAAAGGGGAAATATACCCTATACTGTATAATAAATAGTGAATGATTGTATTATAAGGATATTATTTGGCTCCAAGGAGTTCCATGAGTTATGGTGCACCTTATACAGTTCATCGGAAACTAACGGTGACTTCTCGGATCCTTAAATGTTAAATTAGGGGCTCGTTATTTCCTGTAATACACAATTATCTTTTCTCTGTATTTTACTGCCCTGAATGTTTCCCATACAGATCTTTTATCAAAATGTCTTAGAAAAGCAGCAATACTTATATGAGAAGCTGAGGGAGAAGAGTCGATTGAAACGCTCAGGTAAATTAAACAAGATCCTAAAGCCTCGTACACACGTCCGATAGGACGAACAAGGAACGACCCTGAGCTTGTGCACACATCGGCGTTTCGGGCGATAATCGCACTTGTGTATGCGTTCGCTCAGGCGCCGTTCATCGATCCACCATGGAGTATCAAGGAATGATGCCCGAGCGAACGCATACGTGTGTGGCTATTTGCAGAAATGGCTGATATTCGCACATGTCCTACGCTAGTTGGTCAGGCAACGTTCGTGTGTACGGACCTTTAGGATAATGTCATATGGAGAGACCCTGGCAATGATAATCTATTGACAACAACACTAACCAGATAAGTTTATCGCTGTATTTCTACTTTTTACAGTCAAAAGCAGGAAAGATAAGCGGAAGACACTACTATACGCAGCTCATTTCGAAGGTAACACAAAGCTTATCTATAACCTTATCTCGCCTCCTTATCTACTATTAATGTTACTTTTCTCCATATACAGTAGATATGATGCTTTCCCCCCCAGTATAACAGCTCATGGGGTTTCTTCCACTGGTGCCCCAAAAGGATTAACTCTAAGGGCAAGGCCCCAATAGGGAGCGCGCAGGAATCGCAATACAATCCAAGGAGCACTCCAGCACACCGGTGTTGGCTGTATGCCAGACACGTAGAGAGGTGCAGTTCCCCTAGCCCTCCACTCCAGGGGCCAGAAAGTTCCCTAGCACAAGAAAGATATGGGGAAGCGCACTAATCAGGTGAATTCACAACTATTTATTGTAACAACACATACAACGTTTTGGGACGCCCTACATGGGCGAATCAGGGAGAATAGTGGTGGTGGGTGTGGTGGAATGACTAACATTGACTGGTGAACTGGAGGGCTGACTTAACACTGATTGGTGGACTGAAGGACTGACTTAACCCTGATTGGTGGACTGGTGCTGAAATGCAGTATTTTGCCACCTTTTAAGTGTTCTGCAGGGGCGCTCTCTGAGCAAATGTTTCAGTTTGCTTCATGGTAGGGGCACCCCTACTCATTGCCAAGAGCTTTATTACCATAATACGTTTGCAATCAATGCAGTCTTGTGAATTAAATTTATAAAGTGGGTCCCAGTCAGATCAGATAATCTGGCAACCCACTGCCCATGCACGAAATTGGTTCAGTTGTAACGCTCCGAAAACCCAGAGTATCAGCACAGATACCCCAATCTTCACTACTGTCTATGTTGAGTGCAACTAGAAGATTTTGCACTACCAGCTTGGAAGCTGAAAACAGACAAAGCTTGGTACAGAGGAGATAACAAGACGTAGTCAAGGATGGAGCCAATGGACATTGAATTAGCCACAAAGACAAAAAGGACCAGTAAAAAGCAGCCAACGAAAAGACCCGACTGGCTACAGAAACATCTCCAGGAACTAATCCGCACACATGAGCGGGAACAGTCAAAGTTATCCAGGAGAGCCATGCCAAGAGGAAAGAGCAGACCGAATGGTGCTGGAGTAGAGGAGAGATGAAGGGAGATGGGGATTACTGACATCATTGTACACAATCCATCAGCACAGCTGGAATCATTCTGACTGATTGCTATGATAGACGGGCAGATGTGCTTGAAATGATTGTCTTGGAGGAAACAATGGTTTCCTAAAATGTAACAAGTGTAGCCATCATTGTTCCATGTGCAAATGGACATGGAACGGCAGCATGAAGAAAACTGCTTTTGCCAGGCTTCCTGGGTGCTTCAGCACTATTTTTAACACAGAAAGGCCCAGGACACTAACCTGGCAGATGAAAACTGTATGTGCTGTAGCTGCTAAACGAAACAATAGGTGGGAATAATCAATCCTACCCCCCTGTCCCAGGTACTTTTCATTTTTAAAGAAAGTTCATTTTTACAGTATAGTTGTCCTTGAAAGGTGAACATTCTCCCTGTGTGTCTGTTCCTATGATGCTAAAGATTCAACAGTTTCCTTGGTAACCGGAGATTGGTGCTGATGTTGCACTGCAAAATCTAAAACAAAAATAGGAGCATGGGGGAAGGATGAAAGAGTTTGTGGTAAGAAAAAGATATTCTGTGCTTACCATAAGGGATCTTTCTGGAGTATATATAGATAGATACACATTATACTGGAAAAAGCTTAAAGGGCATGTCCACCCCGAAATTTAACTTTTGATATGTGGTAGGGCATGCTCCCCCAGCCCCAACCACATTAATAGAATTGTTAGAAAGTCCCCCGATTCTTACTTACCTGCCCTCTCTCCCCTGCTGCAGTGTTCAGGCCCTCTGCTTGCATGGAATTGAAAGCAGGGGGCGGGACCGGCAGCCACGTCCGTGATTGGCTGAGAGGCAGGGAGGGCTGCACTGAGCATGCCTCAACCTTGACGAGGTGGAGGAAGTCTCAGGCACAGCATGAGTCACACACTGCTCCTACACAGCAGTTTCCTGGACTTTGGAGGGGCACAGCAGGGGAACCATTTTGAGCAGGAATGTAAGGTAAGGATTGTTTTAAACTACTTGATGTGGCCAGTAAGGGGTTAAATTTTAGTTTTGGGGGTGGACATGTCCTGGAATAAAAACTTTAGTGTTTAACAGTCCCCAAGTTTTCATGGAATTTTCTACAACTTTCTGGACATCCCAATCTGCTTGGAGCCTCCTCTGGGTACCAGTAAGCCTGATAGTGTACCATGACCATTAGGCTATGACCATTAGGCTATGACCATTAGGCCATGACCATTAGGCTATGACCATTAGGCTATGACCATTAGGCCATGAC
>JAACNH010001173.1:59685-95323 GCA_019447015.1 Hymenochirus boettgeri
ATGACCATTAGGCTATGACCATTAGGCTATGACCATTAGGCTATGACCATTAGGCCATGACCATTAGGCTATGACCATTAGGCTATGACCATTAGGCTATGACCATTAGGCTAGGCTATGACCATTAGGCTATGACCATTAGGCCATGACCATTAGGCCATGACCATTAGGCTATGACCATTAGGCTATGACCATTAAGCTATGACCATTAGGCTATGACCATTAGGCCATGACCATTAGGTTGGTCACAGTGGTCTCTAATGTTCATGGAGTGTAGAAAGGTGGAAACAGGTGGAACAAGTAACATACGTGTTCATCTCACATTAGCGATCTGGGAGGCCCTGGCTTTATGAGGATTGTGTCCTGTGGATAGGTGAGGGCTCAATATAGAAACACAGGTCTCAATATGGATAAGCAAATACAGCAGGGAGTGCAGGAAGGGAGTGAGGTGAAAGTGACTGCAGGAAGGGAGTGGAGGTGACTGCAGGAAGGGAGTGAAGTGAAAGTGACTGCAGGAAGGGAGTGAAGTGAAAGTGACTGCAGGAAGGGAGTGAGAGAGACTGCAGAAAGGGAATGTGAGTGACAGCAGGAACGGAGTAAGGTAACTGCAGGAAGGGAGTGGAGGTGACTGCAGGAAGGGAGTGGAGGCGACTGCAGGAAGGGAGTGGGGGTGACTGCAGGAAGGGAGTGAGAGAGACTGCAGGAAGGGAGTGGAGGTGACTGCAGGAAGGGAGTGGAGGTGACTGCAGGAAGGGAGTGGGGGTGACTGCAGGAAGGGAGTGGGGGTGACTGCAGGAAGGGAGTGGAAATTGTAAATCAATAAAATCTTTCAATCCTTCACGCTCTACAGTTACTTTCCTTTTATAGTCCCACAGATAGATACAAACATCTGATTGGAAAATTCCTTTCAGAGTGTATCAAACTGAGCATGTCTGTGACCACAGAGCTGGGTTAGAGGCGGTAACTGGTTTTAATACATACAAAAAATAGAAGCCTAGTGCACATCCAATTAATTTGCATAATTAACATTGCTTTTTATTAGCAGATTCTGGGCAGTGATAAATACATTTCAGGGTGGAGTTCTCTGGGTATTAGTTATATGTAAATATTCTAAAAATCTTCTATATTTCTCTTTCCAGTCAGACCCAGGGGATCAGAAAATGGAAATGCCGGTAAGTTACGATACTCTTAATACTTGTCTACGTATACCTGTACGTGTATTATAATCTGCTGCAAAATAGGATTTCATATTAAGGGAAATAGGTATCTTCTCCCTTTCAGACATAAATGGAACAATCCTACACTGGGCTGAGGTCCCACTGAACTCCAGCAGCCCGGTCCATTATGATAACAAAAGGGGGGAGTTCATTGTGAATCATAGAGGGCTTTATTACCTGTATTGTCAGGTAAGTAATACAAGTCTCTAGCTATAACATTATATTGGGCACAATAATCATTATAGTCAGCTTATAATTACTCTGCTACATACAGAAGTTGGTTAAAGGGGAACTGTGGTCTCCATATAATTGTCCTCTATACAGTCCTTTATTTATAAGCTCTCATACTTTTCAAACAATCAGGGAGATTCAATAAAAGTTCTAATCGTTAAAAATGGTGCTAATTTTGCCTCAACCAATCAGCTTTCAAATGTTAAATAATGTCTGATTGGTTGGGGCAAAATTAGCCCCATTTTTAACGATAAGAACTTTTATTGAATAACCCTGAATGTCTTTAACTTCTCTGGACCTTAAGTTATAGGCTTGTAAAGTTACACTTTCCAAACTGCTGTGTCTCTGGGTCTCTATGACAGGCACGTGTTATTAGCGGTGTCATAATCCCCACCCCCAAAAATGAATCTTTTCTAAAGCTACTTACAGAACATAAACCATTCCACTACCCATGGACACCTTAGGGAGAGAAAAAGAATATTTTCAAGCTTGTGGCTAGCTTCTAAAAATGATTTAGAAGTTTGTGGGCGGGGCTTATGAAGCAGCTGATAATGCTCTGTCCCAGCAGTGGGCATGCTCCAGCCTTAAACTTGGAGGCAGACCCCAAGTGCTGGTGATGTCACAGCTCACAGTGCTAGCAGGAAAAACCCCTCTTTATACTGCTGTGACTTTGTAAAGACTGCAGCTGGAAGCATGACCCTGGATTTATTTTCCACTTTATCCCTTAACGCTTTATTATTTAATGATTTTGTGTCTAAATTAACTTTCCGTGGTGGGTTTTCACGCTTTAGGTACATTTCAATGAAGCCAGAAGTATCTACATCAAGCTCGATCTCCTTCTGGATGGCTCTCTGATCTTCCGCTGCCTGCAGGAATTCTCTGCTACCGCTGCCAGCATCCACAACCCCGAGGTGAAGATATGTGGTGTCTCTGGGCTTCTCGCTTTACGCCCTGGTTCTTTCCTACGGCTCCGCACCCTGCCCGATGCAAGCCTTAAAATAGAGCGTTATCTTACCTATTTTGGACTGTTCCAGGTCCACTGAACCTACTATTTATGGATGACCCCTTCACACCGCACAATGGGGTTGGGTATCATTTCTGGAATAGCCCATTCCAGCATTAGGAATATGGACTGCAGAATTCAGAAGGACATAAAACTTTGGACACTATGTGGACAATATGTAAAAGGAGAACCAGGGTAGTTATTACCGATTTGCACATAGCAAAAGTGAGAGGAACACTGCGATTCTATGATTGCACGCCTTCTACTAGCAGGAAAGAACACGCTTCACAAAAAGAAGCTGTTTGAAGTATGTGGGTGACCATGGCTTATAACAAAAGCTCCTGTAATACTCAAAACACCCAACAGATGGCAGGGCAATCATAAAAGAGTTCCCACTGTGGAAGAAGCACAGATAGGGGCACAGTGATTCTTGGTTTCGCCACTGCTTTTTTATGCTTCTCTCTTAGCTTTCTAACTCTTAACTGATTTTATTATTAGCTTTACCCATGGTTGCTGCCTGGGAGGGGGAACCTGGCTGCTTGGATAGGAGACCTAAACATTGGAAATTGAAACAAACTCTTGGGGAGGTTAACGTTTAATAACGGAGACTTTAAACAGCAAATTGCATAACAGTCCAGGAGGCACCCTGTATACCTAGTGATAAGAAGGAGGAGAAGGCAGCAAATGGCAGCTAGTCAGACATCTATCCAAAGAAAGTCTAGTGGCTTCTGCTATGCCGTACAAGTTCACCGTTTAAACATATAAAGAACCTGGGGCAGGGTGGTAAGATTGCTTATACCTCACAGAATTATTTTGTCGAGGAGCTACAGCACATACACTTTTACATCTGCCAGGTTAGTGTCCTGGGCTTCCCAGTGTTAAAGATAGGGCTGAAGCACTCTGGAAACCTGGCAAAAGCAGTTTTCTTCATGCTGGTGATCCTCACAGAAAAAATATTGGGAGGTAGGAGTTCCCTGCCACAGGTGCATTTCATTTTAACAGTTTTTTTTAAACTTCATATGCATAATAGCTTTCCTTTAAATGAAGAAGTATTACAAATTGTGTCTGTTTTCAGAGACACCTTCATCAGTGTAGAAGAGATTTGTCAGAGATGGTTTCTAAATAGAGTAATAAATAAAGTAACTGAGAAGTAGGAGGGATTATTCCTTCCTCCCATTCTTACGCACTGCATATTACCAGACAACACAGGTCAGGGTGGAGTGTGAACAGGAGACAAAATGGTACAACTGCTGAACTCACAGCAACAAATCGATGCAAGACAGGAAAAGTCACATGGCACTACCACAGTCCCTACACAATATGAAATGCCTAATACACTATTTACATTTATAAATATTACTTCCTAATAAAAATATATTGTATACGGGACTCGGTGCAAAGATTTATGGTGGGGCAAAAAAGATTTACAATGCAACAATAACATACATATTGATTTTTTTAAGAAAATGTACTCATTTACGGAGGTGCGCACGTGAGAGCGGCAGCACTCTGTTAAGGGGTTTACGATCAGTTAGTGCGACCCCTAGCTTGCTGTTTACAAAAGGCTGTGCGCTAATAGCTGGTGTAAATACTTACGTGCGGGTGAGATTCATCCAGAGCCAATGCAGCCTCTGGTAAATCTGCAAAAGGAGTTTTTCCCAGACCAAGTGTGGTTCTGGGTGAATCTCTCTGGCTGTGAATATGTGTAACATTCAATACCATAAAACTCATTAGAGACTATATGATTAAAATGATAGATCACTTGTGTTTCCAGGAATACAGTCAAGACTTTCAATCACTACTAACTCCTCCCACTCATTCAGCCACTGACTCAGACATGCTCAGCAAGGTTCACCCAGAGAGCAATAAATAGAGGAGCTGTCTATAAGAGCAAAGTGGCATGTTTATTATAAAGCCCTGGTTACAGTGTAAGTGATTAAGCTATGCTTTACCTTCCGTACTTTAATCAATTTTGCAGGAGACAGGAAGGAAGGTGAGTATATTAAAGGCTCTCCACCCCCACAAACTAACTTTTTTGTAGAGTACAAAAGCCCAAATAAAAAAACAGAAATAGACTTACCGCCATTCATTCCCTCAGCCCTCTGCTTGCAGTAAGTTGCAAATAGGTTCTGGACCAGCAGCTGTGTTTGTGATTGGCTGAGAGTCAGCCAATCACAGACATGGATGCCAGCTATGCAGAAAGTCGTGGGAATGTAGTATCATAAGTCTAATTCTGGGGGCTTGTTTAAAAAAAAATATCATGGCGTTTAAAAAAAATATCATGGCGGTTGGGGGTGGACTGAGGTGCCCTACATAGTATCATAGTCATAGTCAACCTTCCCAAACACTTCGCCTCATCTTCCAAGGCCAATGTTAAGGCAACACAGAGTTACAAGGATATTATCCCCTTATGCAGTTTTGCAGTGTTACAGTTGTAACATTGTTACAACTACTACTTCTATGTAATAGGCCTTAATCATGCGAAACTCATTTATTGTGAAATAATCTGCTTTTAAAAGTCAATAAGTATATTGATCAACCTGTAATAAACTGTTAGAAGATATTCCATTCATAGGATTGTATGATTATATCCGGTCATATCAATTGAATAATACTCTGATAATGCGTTACCTTACTGAGCAATTTGAACAGATTATTTCAGGTAAGACAAATGGGGGAAAGTAGGATTTCACTCTACCTAATGTTCATGTATTTGTAGTCCGAAATGTAAATAAAGGGGAATTGGATTTAGGGTGATATTACTCGCCTGTGTCCGAGTTTTTTTAATGGGGATCCCTTTCAGATGCAGTTCTTATCCTTTAGTCAGCCCCACGGTGTTTTAGTCTGCAGGTGATGTTTATGGCACGGCCACACTGCAACGCAATCGCGTGCGATTTTTTTGCGTTTGCGATTTCTTCAATAAGTATAGGAAAACGCATGTGATTGCAATTAAAAATGCAGAACGCAAAACGCAACCGCAACGCACCGAAAAACATGCGGTTTTTTTGCGTTGACGCGTTTTCAATGATTTTTTTAAAAACGCAAGCGCAATCGCAAATGCAAAAAAAAAAACGCCTAGCCCTAAATGTGTATTGAAAAACTGTTTATGTTCAGAACATTGGTTCACTTAAAGGTCAATGTTACAATTCCATAAAAAAAAAAGACACTGCCTCCTCCCTCTGCTCAATGAGCTTTTTATAAGCTTGAGCATGTGCAGTGAAGGTAAAACAGTCAATGATTGACAGGTAAAACAGCAGTCAATCATTGGTTGTGATGTCAGTTGTCACAGCCTTGATTGATAGGAGGTAGGGGCCAGCTTACTCTGCCAGAATAGGGACAATAATTATCTTTAAATATGTGGTTGGTAATAGAGGTAAGAATGTGTTGAATGTATTTGTTGGAATTGGGAGCAGGTAACTAACAAGTGGTTAGATTTTAGTTTTAAAGGTGTATATGCCTTTTAAATATACAGTGTGACCTGTTCTCCTAGCAGTTTCTATAGGGCCTATCTGTTAGGATTATATACGATAGGAGGCTTTAATTGTGAGCTCTTTGGTCACTAAGACATCTATGAAGTCGTTGCCTGGCCCTCCCTCTCCCTGGACTCCATTTGGACAGACAGGAGCGGAATGTTATGTACTTGGGTTTCCCCAGAAATCTTGATTTGCATTGGAAGATGTTTCCTGGTGACTCATCTAACTCCATGTTACAGGACACACCAGGTTCACATTGGCAATAGGCAGACTTGCTGCACATAGCAGGTCGGATCTTATCTCAGCAATGATGGAAAAGTAATAATTCCAGAAGGTAAGGAATCTCCATTCTCCCCCCATTCACTTCTATCTGTAGATCTGACCAATCTATCATTCCACTGTCCTTCCCCCCTATCCCCCCCTCCTGTGGTTTACACTGTTCTTAACTTTCGATTTCATTTCTGGATCTGAGCTCGTCCGGTTTATCTATGTGAATCGTGAACCTTCCCACAATGGTCCATTATCTAATGCAGGGACAGGGTAATAGGAATAACCATGTGGTACCCCAAGGCTGGATACTTCCTCTCTGTCGTATTTCTAACCTCCCAGATTCTACGGACTGTCTACGTGTGTCACAGCGCCCATCATACCTACAAACACCTATACGGGTCTATTGATCCAATATGGCTAACCCAGTGTTCATAGAATATAGACTTATCACCACTCTCTCTAGTCCTAGATTATATCCTTCAGTGCTCCATGTCTTTATGACATATACACTAATCATATACAGTAATAAACTGGATTACGTGTCCACACCTAATTACCTCCTACTTGAAGGAACAGTTTAAAGGGCATCTCCACTCGGAAAATACACTCAGTTTTTTTCAGTTTAATTGAATAACTGGAGGTTCTTATTTTTAAACAATCAGGAGCAGACAGGAAACACTAAAAACGCGCAATCAAGGGTAAGTACTCTTACTTCCCTGCTTGCTCCTGATTGTTTAATTGAAGAACGGGAGGTAAGACTTAAAGGGTAAGTATACTGGCGAATATTTTTTTTTAATTGCCCATTATTAAAACTATAATTCATCCCAACTATCACTGTATTATTTTTTTGTTGATCTGCCCCCTATTTCATTAGATATCCAATCTGAAACATCTTACATTTCAGCATTTCCGTAAGCAGTTTTGCTGAAGCTGGAATGGTTTGACAGTTGGTGTGCTGTTGCTGTATGCAGTATTGACAGTTGGTATGGGGGAAAATAGTCAGGCCAGTGGTCAGAGCCTGAACAAAACAAGTATTGTATTGAAGGCATGCAGCAACACACGCACCTCAGAGTAAGTGCTACTTACATGAATTTATTTGTAGATTAAGATGACACAAAGTAATTTTTTCAGCATACATACACTTTATCTCCTTTACCGCCAGTTCTTCAGTTAAACTAAAAAAAATCTTTAACGCAGCAAACTGCAGCTCATAGGTGTGAACGAAGCTTAAAGTGTATGTACACTTAAAAAATGACTTTGCATCCTTTTAATCTATAAATACATGTAAGAAGCACTTACTCTGAGGTGTGTGTGTTGCTGCATGCCTTCAATACAGTACCGTATATACTTGAGTATAAACCGACCCGAGTATAAACCGACGTACCCAATTTCACATAAAATCTAATAAAAGTTGTTGACTCGAGTATAAACCGAGGGTTAGAAACTTGGCATTCAAGATGTTGGAAACTACAACGCCCAGCTTAATAAAGCATGCTGGAGTTGTAGTTTCAAACATCTTGAATGCCACCCTCACTTGGCATTCAAGATGTTTGGAAACTACAACTCCCAGCTAATAAAGCATGCGGGAGTTGTAGTTTCACAAAACATCTTGAATGCCACCTCACCCTCAAAGTCAGTTAAGTTTGTACCTATGGGCTCTCTTCATCCAGGATCGTGGGCTCTCCTCCATCCAAGGGCTTCCGGGACTGTGTGCTGGTAAGTTCCTCTCCATTCTGGCAGCAGCGTCCTCTCCATTCCGGCAGCAGCGTCCTCTCCATTCGGCAGCCGCATGATCAGTCCATGTACTGGCGCGCCGGCTGATGTCACTAATTGGCGCCAATTAGTGACGTCAGCCGGCGCGCCAGTACATGGACTGATTGTTCGGCTGCCGGAATGGAGAGGACGCTGATCTTCAATGG
Source organism: Hymenochirus boettgeri (assembly GCA_019447015.1). Taxonomy (NCBI): domain Eukaryota; kingdom Metazoa; phylum Chordata; class Amphibia; order Anura; family Pipidae; genus Hymenochirus; species Hymenochirus boettgeri. The sequence continues at coordinate 67,799 of JAACNH010001173.1, forward strand.
TGAGTGACTCGAGTATAAACCGAATCCGAGTTTTCAGGCTGATTTTTCAGCCTGAAAAACTCGGTTTATACTCGAGTATATACGGTACTTGTTTTGCTCAGGCTCTGATCACTCACCTGACAATTTTCCCCCATACCAACTGTCAATACAGCATACAGCACACCAACTGTCAAACCATTCCATCTACAGCAAAACTGCTTACAGAATTGCTGAAATGTAAGATGTTTCAGATTGGATATCTAATGAAATAGGGGGCAGATCAACAAAAAAATAATACAGTGATAGTTGGGATGAATTAGTTTCCAATAATGGGCAATTTAAAAAAAACTAATTTTTCCAGTGTACTTACCCTTTAAATCTGTGACTGCTGACATCGCAGCCAATGACTGACCGCTCTCTCCCTTGCTCCATCCTCTGCACATGCTCAAGTTCCAAAAAGCTCACTGAGCAGACGTCGGAGGCAGAAAGTGATAATTTTATTTATTTATTGATAATAATTTTTGATAATAAAATTGATAATAAAAAAATAAATTTATTTATTTATTGATAATAAACAATACTTATCATTTAAATTCTGGTTAGTAATCCATCTAATAATGCGCTGAATGTATCGGTTTACGGGTGGCTTTTTTTTGTTTTATGTCATAACTAATATATTTTCCATTTCTAGCGGTATCCACAGAACCTGCACATGCATTAATAATACAGGAGTTGTGGCATTTCTAGCGGTATCCACAGAACCGCCATAGCATTAATAATACAAGGGTTGTTGGCATTTCTAGGGTATCACAGAACCTGCATATGCATTAATAAACAGGAGTTGTGGCATTTCTAGTGGTATCCACAGAACCTGCATATGCATTAATTACAGGAGTTGTGGCATTTCTAGGGTATCCACAGAACCTGCATATGCATTAATAATACAGGAGTTGTGGCTTTCTAGGGTATCACCAGAACCTGCATATGCATTAATAATACAGGAGTTGTGGCATTTCTAGTGGTATCCACAGAACCTGCATATGCATTAATAATACAGGAGTTGTGGCATTTCTAGTGGTATCCACAGAACCTGCATATGCATTAATAATACAGGAGTTGTGGCATTTCTAGTGGTATCCACAGAACCTGCATATGCATTAATAATACAGGAGTTGTGGCATTTCTAGTGGTATCACAGAAACCTGCAATGCATTAATAATACAGGAGTTGTGGCATTTCTAGCGGTATCCACAGAACTGCATATGCATAATATACAGGAGTTGTGGCATTTCTAGGGTATCCCACAGAACATGCATATGCATTAATAATACAGGAGTTGTGGCATTTCTAGTGGTATCCACAGAACCTGCATATGCATTAAATAAGCGAGTTGTGGCATTTCTAGTGGTATCCACAGAACCTGCATATGCATTAATAATACAGGAGTTGTGGCATTTCTAGTATCCCACAGAACCTGCATATGCATTATAATACAGGAGTTGTGGCATTTCTAGGTATCCACAGAACCTGCATATGCATTAATAATACAGGAGTTGTGGCATTTCTAGTGGTATCCACAGAACCTGCATATGCATTAATAATACAGGAGTTGTGGCATTTCTAGTGGTATCCACAGAACCTGCAATGCATTAATAATACAGGAGTTGTGGCATTCTAGCGGTATCCACAGAACCTGCATAGCATTAATAATACAGGAGTTGTGGCATTTCTAGTGGTATCCACAGAACCTGCATATGCATTAAAATACAGGAGTTGTGGCAATTCTAGTGTGGATCCACAGAACCTGATATGCATTAATAATACAGGAGTTGTGGCATTTCTAGTGGTATCCACAGAACCTGCATATGCATATAATAATACAGGAGTTGTGGCATTTCTAGTGGTATCCACCAAGAACCTGCATATGCATTAATAATACAGGAGTTGTGGCATTTCTAGTGGATCCACAGAACCTGCATATGCATTAATAATACAGGAGTTGTGGATTTCTAGCGGTATCCACAGAACCTGGATATGCATTAATAATAAAGGAGTTGTGGCATTTCTAGCGGATCCACAGAACCTGCATATGGATTAATAATACAGGAGTTGTGGCATTTCTAGTGGTATCCACAGAACTGCATATCATTAATAATACAGGAGTTGTGGCATTTCTAGTGGTATCCACAGAACCTGCATATGCATTAATAATACAGGAGTTGTGGCATTTCTAGTGGTATCCAAAGAACCTGGCATATGCAATTAATAATACAGGAGTTGTGGCATTTCTAGTGGTATCCACAGAACCTGCATATGATCTAATAATACAAGAGTTGTGGCATTTTAGTGGTATCCACAGAACCTTGCCATATGCATTAATTAATCAGGAGTTTGTGGCATTTCTAGTGGTATCCACAAGCACCTGCATATGCATTAATATACAGCGGAGTGTGGCATTTCTACGGGTATCCAACAGAACCTGCATATGCATTAATAAATACAGGAGTTGTCGGCATTTCTTTAGTGGTCATCCACAGAACCTGCACATGCATTAATTAATACGGAGTTGTGGGCATTTCTAGCGGTATCACACAGAACCTGCAATGCATTAATAATACAGGAGTTGTGGCATTTCTAGCGGTATCCACAGAACTGATATGCAAGAATAAAATACAGGAGTTTGTGGCATTTCTAGTGTGGTTATCCACAGAACCTGCATATGCATTAATAATACAGGAGTGTGGACATTTCGAGTGTATCCACAGAACCGCATATGCATTAATATACAGGAGTTGTGGCATTTCTAGCGGTATCCACAGAACCATGCATACGGTGATATTAATACAGAGTTGTGGCATTTATAGAGTTGGTATCCACCCGAAACCTGCAAATGCATTAATAATACAGGAGTTGTGGCATTTTCTAGTGGTATCCCAGAACCTGCATATGCATTAATAATACAGGAGTGTGGCATTTCTAGTGGTATCCACAGAACCTGCATAGCATTATAATACAGGAGTTGTGGCATTTCAGTGGTTATCCACAGAACCTGCAATATGCATTAATAATTAAAGGAGTTGTGGCATTTAGCGGTATCCACAGAACCTGCATATGCATTAATAATACAGGAGTTGTGGCATTTCTAGCGGTATCCACAGAACCTGCATATGCATTAATAATAACAGGAAGTTGTGGCATTTCTGCGGTATCTAACAGAACCTGGCATATGCATTAATAATACAGGAGTGTGGCATTTTCTAGTGTGATTCCACAGAACTGCATATGCATTAATAATACAGGAAGTTGTGGCATTTCTATGGTATCCACAGAACCTGCACATGCATTAATAATACAGGTGGTGTGGCATTTCTAGCTGGTATCCACAGAACATGCATATGCATTAATAAACAGGAGTTGTGGCATTTCTAGTGGTATCCACAGAACCTGCATATGCATTAATAATACAGGAGTTGTGGCATTTTAGTCGGTATCCACAGAACCCTGCATATGCATTAATAATACAGGAGTGTGGCATTTCTAGTGGTATCCACAGAACCTGCATATGCATTAATAATACAGGAGTTGTGGCATTTCTAATGGTATCCACAGAACCTGCATATGCATTTAATAATACAGGAGTTGTGGGCATCTAGTGGTATCCACAGAGAACCTGCATATGCATTAATAATACAGGAGTTTGTGGCATTTCTAGCGGTATCCACGAACCTGCATATGCATTAATAATACAGGTGTTGTGGCTATTTATACGGTTATCCACAGAACCTGCATATGGATTATAATACAGGAGTGGTGGCATTCTAGCGGTATCCCAGAACCTGCATATGCATTAATAATACATGGAGCTTGTGGCATTTCTAGTGGTATTCCCAGAACCTGCATATGCATTATAATACAGGAGTTGTGGCATTTCTAGTGGTATTCCACAGAAACGCATATGCATTAATAATACAGGAGTTGTGGCATTTCTAGTGGTATCCACAGAACCGCATATGCATTAAAATACAGGAGTCGGGCATTCTAGTGGTATCACCCAAGAACTGACATATGATTAATAATACAGGAGTTGTGGCATTTCTTGTGGTATCCACAGAACCTGCTATGCATTAAAATTACAGGAGTTGTGGCATTTAGTGGTATCCACAGAAACCTGCATGCATTAATAATACAGGAGTTGTGGCATTTCTAGTGGTATCCACAGAACCTGCATATGCATTAAGAATACAGAGTTGGGCATTTCTAGGGTAATCCACAGACCTGCATATGCATTAAATCAGGAGTTGTGGCATTCTAGCGTATCCACAGAACCTGCATATGCAATTAATAAGTTAACAGGAGTTGTGGCATTTCTAGCGGTATCCACAGAACCTGCATATGCATAAAATACAGGAGTTGTGGCATTTCTAGGGTATCCACAGAACCTGCATATGCATAATAATTACAGGAGTTGGTGCATTTCTAGTGGTATCCACAGAACTGCATATGCATTAATAATACAGGAGTGTGGCATTTCTAGTGGTATCCACAGAACCTCATATGCATTAATAATACAGGAGTTTGTGGCATTTCTAGTGGATCCACAGAACCTGCCATGGCATTAATAATACAGGAGTTGTAGCATTTCTGAGCGGTATCACAGAACCTCATGATATGCTAATAATACAGGAGTTGTGGGCATTCTAGCGGTATCCACAGAACCTGCATATGCATTAATTATAACGGAGTTGTGGGCATTTCTAGGGTATCCAAGAACCTGCATATGCATTAATAATACAGGGAGTTGTGTGGCATTTCTAGTGTATCCACAGAACCTGCATATGCATTTAATAATACAGGAGTGTGGCATTTCTGGTTATCCACAGAACCTGCATATGCATTAATAATACAGGAGTTGTGGCATTTCTAGCGGTATCACACAGAACTGCATATGCATTAATAATACAGGAGTTGTGGCATTCTATAGGTATCCAACAGAACCTGCATATCATTAATAATACAGGAGTTGTGGATTTCTATGGTGTATCCACAGAACCTGCATATGCATATTTAATAAAGGAGTTGTGGCATTTCTGCGGTATCCACAGAACTGCACATGCATTAATAATACAGGAGTTGGGCATCTAGCGTATCCACAGAACCTGCATATGCATTAATAATAAAGGAGTTGTGGCATTTTAGTGGTATCCACATGAACACATGATATGCATTAAAATACAGGAGTTTGGCATTTCAGTGGTATCCACAGAACCTGCATGATGCTTAATAATACAGGAGTGTGGCATTTCTAGTGGATCCACAGAACCGCATATGATTAATAATAACAGGGAGCTTTGTGGCCAATTTCTAGTGGATCCACAGAACCTGCATATGCATTAATAATACAGGTAGTTGTGCATTTCTAGCGGTATCCACAGAACCTTGCATATGCATAATATACAGGGGTTGTGGATTTCTAGCGGTATCCACAGAACTGCAGATATTTAATACAGGAGTTGTGGCATTTCTAGCGGTATCCACAGAACTGCATATCATTAATAATACAGGAGTTGTGGCATTTTAGTGGTATTCACAGAACTGCATATGCATTAATAATACAGGAGTGTGGCATTTTAGTGGTATCCACAGAAACGCATAGCATTATAATACAGGAGTTAGTTGGGCATTTCTAGTGGTATCACAGAACCTGCATATGCATTAATAATACAGGAGTTGTGGCATTTCTAGTGGTTCCACAGAACCTGCATAGGTGCCATTAATAATACAGGAGTTGTGGCATTTCAGTGGTATCCACAGAACCTGCATATGCATAATAATACAGGAGTTGTGGCATTTCTAGTGGTATCCACAGAAACCTGCATATGCATTAATATACAAGGAGTTTGTGGCATTTCTAGTGGTATCCACAGAACCTGCATATGCATTAATAATACAGGAGTTGTGGCATTTCTAGCGGTATCCACAGAACCTGCATATGCATTAATAATACAGGAGTTGTGGCATTTCTAGCGGTATCCACAGAACCTGCATAGGCATTAATAATACAGGAGTGGTGGCATTTCTAGTGGTATCCACAGAACCTGCATATGCATTAATAAACAGGAGTTTGGGCATTTCTAGTGGTATCACAGAACCTGCATATGCCTAATAATACAGGAGTTGTGGCATTTCTAGTGGTATCCACAGAACCTGCATATGCATTAATAATACAGGAGTTGTGGCATTTCTAGTGGTATCCACAGAACCTGCATATGCATTAATAATACAGGAGTGTGGCATTTCTAGTGTATCCAAGAACCTGCACATGCATTAATAATACAGGAGTTGTGGCATTTCTAGTGGATCCACAGAACCTGCATATGCATTAAAATACAGGAGTTGTGGCATTTCTAGCGGTATCCACAGAACCTGCATATGCATTAATAATACAGGAGTTGTGGCATTTCTAGCGGTATCCACAGAACCTGCATATGCATTAATAATACAGGAGTTGTGGCATTTCTAGTGGTATCCGCAGAAACCTGCATATGCATTAATAATACAGGAGTTTGTGGCATTTCTAGTGGTATCCACAGAACCTGCATATGCATTAATAAATACAGGAGTTGTGGCATTTCTAGCGGTATCCACAGAACCTGCAGATATGCATTAATAATACAGGAGTTGTGGCATTTCGTGTATCCACAGAACCTGCATATGGATTAATAATACAGGAGTTGTGGCATTCCTGGCACAGGCAACTTTACACAGCAGACCTTGGGGCTGATATATTGATATGAAACTGACTGGGTCTTTTTTTCTCCATCTCGGAAAACTCTATCCACGTTTAATACCCATTCTAATTTGTGTATCTCTTTCTTCCTGTCCATCAGGAGCAATGTTGCAAATTTATCTCATTTTGTCACACCCTCCTTCCTCTCTCTTGCTGTCCCCAACTGGATAATATGCAGACAGCAAGATCTGCAATGTCCCATATGGTGACAGTTTGTGGGTTCTCAACTGGCACAGGGGTCTGGGGAGGAGCACCGAGCCTGGCTGGGTGTCATCGTTGTGCATTGTGCCCTCGTGTGTCAATCAATCCACATTGGTAACCTACAGGTGGGAGCTCTCTAGATGCAGAAGAGTAGAGAGGAACGACAGTCAAGGTAAGTGTTGATGACATAGAAAAGACTTAAAGGGACACTATCTGAAAAAATACTTTGCCTCATCTTAATCTATATTGAATACATGTTAAGTAGCACCTTACTCTGATTTGCGTTGTGTTGCTGCATGCCTTACAATCCAGCACACTTTTTAGGAGCAGTATCCCCCTTTCTCTTTAAACCACTCCCACTTCCATCTGACTGCTGATTTTGTTTCCGCCCCAACCAACTGTTTAGCCTGCACACTGCAGACAGCATTCCGCAACTGTCAAACTCTGTCACCATTCCAGCTACGGTACAACTACTACCCCAGAAGAGATAGTGAACGATTGCACAGCTGAAATATAAGCTTTAGATGGAGTATTAAAGAAATAGGGGCAGATCAACAAAAAATAAATGATACAGTGGTGGTGGGAAGAATTATAGTTTCCAGTTATGGCCAATTTAAAGTAAACATTTTCAGTTATAAATGCACCTTTAAATTAAATAGGAATCAGGTCACAGGACTCACTATAAGTTAAAACCCCACGGTGGGTGAAGGCGCAGGAAACATAACAATTAGTAAATACACAGGAGAACAGAGATGACGCAAATATATATATATATATATAATTATATATATATATACAGAAAATATGTATTATACATACCCTTAAAAACTGATAAATGGGGTGAGGACCTTGATGAGACAAACTTTAAAAAACAATTAAACATCATAAATAACCCTTCATCATATTAATACCCTCATGGGTAATAGCTGGTGTACTAGTCTCCATACATATCACTTTACGCCCTAGTATATAGTTACACTTATCTGTCTGCTGCAGACCAGAGTCAGTCATCTTCCCAGGGGGGTACACTGTAGTGTCAAGATCCAGAGAACCCAGAGAGAGGACAGGAGCCATTAGAGGAATTCCAAACGCGTTTCGCCCTACACGAGGTTTTCTCAAATGAAGCAGTCAATCAAAATGAATCCAGGGAGACAAAGGGAGATGTGTGCTGTAGATAATCGTAATAGAGAGTTTGTTTTAAAGGGCATTTCCACCCCTCTTAACTAAACTTACACAATGTTTAAGGCCACCCAACCCCACTTTCCTTTATACTTACCTTCTCCAACAGATGCTTCTACTTCTTTCAAAAAAATACTATAAGGAACAGTACTCTACCTGCACAACATTTCCCTATACGTTAACTCTCCTCCTGCTATATACAGTAATACCTCTAACAGTAACTCTTCCTGATACATACATTTATCTAACAGGATACTCCTGACTACATACATTAACTCTCTACGTATACCTCCCTCCTATACATACACTTAAATCGATGACAGTATACCTCCTCTCTAATGAATATACCTCTATACAGATAATCTCCTTGCTACATACATATACCTCTATACAGTAACCTCCTCTCTAGCTACATACATTATACCTCTATACAGTATTACCTCCTCTCCTGCTATAAATTATACCTCTATACAGTATACCTCCTCCTCTGCTACATACTTATACCTCTATACAGTATACCCTTCCTCTCCTGTACATACGATTACTACCTCTATACAGTATACCTCCTCTCCTGTAAATACAGATACCTCATACAGTATACCTCCTTCTGCTACATACAGTATAACCGGCTATCAGTGATTAACCTCCTCTCTCTGCCTACATACATTATACTCTATACAGTATACCCTCCTCTCCTGCTACCATTACGTAGACCTCTATACAGTATACTCCTCTCTCTAATACATAACTCTATACACGCACTTCCTGCTATATTATATTCATAGTATACCTCCTCTCCTGCTACATACATTATACCTCTATACAGTATACCTCCTCTCCTGCTACATACATTATACCCTACAGTATACCTTCCTCTCTGCTACATACATTAGTACTCTCTATAACAGTATACCTCCTCTCATGCTACATACATTATACGCTCTATACAGGTACACTCCTCTCCTGCTCGACATACATTATACCTCTATACAGTATACCTCCTCTCCTCACTACAGTATACCTCTACAGTATACCTCTCTCCTGCTACATACATTAACCTCTATACAGATACCTCCTCCCTGTAACATCTCTATACTCGACGTATACCTCCTCTCCTGCTACATACATTATACCTCTATACAGTATACCTCCTCTCTGCTAAATACATATACCTCTATACAGTATAACCTCCTCTCGCTACATACATTATACCTCTATACAGTATACCTCTCTCCTGCTACAATACATTATACCTCTATACGTATACCTCCTCTCACTGCTACAACATTATACCTCTATACAGTACTCCTCTTCTGCTACATACATTTATACCTCTATACAGTATACCTTCCTCTCCGCTACATAATTATACCTCATACAGTATACCTCCTCTCCTGCTACATACATTATACCCTATACAGTATACCTCCTCTCCTGCTAAACATTATACCTATATACAGGTATACCTCTCTCCTGCTACATACATTTACTCTATACAGTATACCTCCTCTCCTGCTACATACATTATACCTCTATACAGTATACCTCTCCCCTGCTACATACATTACCTCTATAAGTTACCTCCTCTCCTAATAACATATACGCTATACAGTATACCTCCTCTCCTGCTACATACATATACTTATACAGTATACCTCCTCCTGCACATAACATTATAGCCTCTATACAGTATACCTCCTCTCCTGCTACATACATTATACCTCTATACAGTATACTCCTCTTAATGTACATCTGAACTACTATTACAGTATACTCTCATCCTGCACATACATTATACTCTATACAGTATACTCTCTCCTGTATACATACATTATACCTCTATACAGTTATTACCTCCTCTCCTGCTAATACATTATACCTCATACAGTATACCCCTCTCTTGCCTAATACATTATACCTCTAATACAGTAACCTACTCTCCTGCTAATATACATTCACCTCTATACAGTTATTACCTCTCATGCAATACCTATACCTCTTACAGTATACCTCCTTCCTGCTACATTACATTATACTCTATACAGTATACCTCCTCTCCGGCTATATAAATTATACCTCTATACAGTATACCTCCTCCCCCTTACTACTATACATTATACCTCTATACAGTATACCTCTCTCCTGCACATACATTTATACTCTATACAGTATACCTCCTCTCTGAATACATACTAGACTCTTACAGTAGACCTCCCTCAGTCACCTGTATATACAGTCACCTCATACAGTATACTCCTCTCCTGCCATACTATACAGATACCTCATACAGTATACCTCCTCTCTCTGCTACATACATTATACCTCTATACAGTATACCTCCTCTGCTACATACATTAGACCTCTATACAAAGTAGACCTACTCTCCTGCTATATACATTATACCTCTATACAGTATACCTCCTCTCCTGCTACTACAGTATACCTATAAAGTATACCTCCTCTCCTGCTATATACATTATACCTCTATACAGTATACCTCCCCTGCTACATACATCTATACCTAGATACGTATCCTCCTCCTAGCCTACATACATTATACCTCTATCCCAGTATACATCCTCTCCTGCCTATATACATTATACTCATATACAGTATTACCTCCTCTTTCTGCTACATACATTATACCTATATACAGTATATATCCTCCTCCTCCTGCTATATACATTATTACCTCTATACAGTATACCTCCTCTCCTGCTGCATACAATTATACCTCTATACAGTATACCTCCTCTCCTGCTACATACATTATACTCTGATACATTATACCTACCTCTACGACTATAACAGTACTACCTCTATACAGTATTACATCTCCTGCCTATATACAGTATACCTCTATACAGTTTATACACTCCTCTCTGACTACATACAGGATACCTCTATACGTATATCTCCTCTCATCTACTATACATTATCACATCTATACAGTATACCTCCTCTCCTGCTATATACAGGATCTACCTCTACTACAGTATACACTCCTCTCCTCATGCATACATTAAATTATACATTCTTACAGGCTCTCTCCTTACATACATTATACGATACACTATAGCCTACCATCCTATATATTATAGTTATGACTCGATTACTCTCCTCTGCTTACATATACATTATACCTATACAGTATACCTCCTCCCTGCCTACTATACATTATACCTGCTATTACAGTAACCTCCTCTCCTGCTACATACATTTACCTCTATACAGTATACCTCCTCTCTGCTACAACAGATACTCATACAGTACCTCATCCTGTTACGACATATACATCATACAATACCTCCTTCCTGCTATATTATCAGTACACCTGAGACAGGTATACCTCCTCTCCTTGCTACATTATACCATTAGTTATCCCCTACTATATACAGTATACCTATCCTCCACTACCCTGCATACATACATTATACCTCTATACAGTATACCTCCTCTTCCATGACTATACAGTCATATACCTCTATACAGATATACCTCCTCTCCTGATACATTACATGTATACCTCTATACATGTATACTTCCTCTCATGCCTACATACATTATACCTCTATAACGGATACCTCCTCCTGCTAATACATATACCCTAGACAGTATACCTCCTCTCCTGCTTACTTATATACCTCTTATACAGTATACCTCCTCTCCTGCTACATACCTTATACCTCTATACAGTATACCTCTCTCCGTATCTAACATATACCATCTATACAGTACTACCTCTTCCCTGCTAATACATTATACTCATTATACAGTATACCTCCTCTCCTGCTATATACAGTTATACCTTACTACAGTATACCCTCCTCTCCGCTACATACAGTATACCTCATAGCAGTTATACCTCCTTCCTGCTACATACATTATACCTCTATACAGGATACCTCCTCTCCTGCTACTATACGATACCCATCTATACAGTATACCTCCTCTACCTGCTACATACATTATCCTCATACAGTATTACCTCCTACCCGTACTATACATGATACCTCATAAGTTATACCTCCCTCTCTGCTTCATACATCATACACTCTAGACAGTATACCTATCGATGCTCTCAGTCTAATAAATTTATACCTCCTATACAGTATACCTCCTCACCTGCATACCATACCCTCTTACAGTATACTCTCTCCTGCTATATACATTATACCTTATACAGTATACCTCCTCTCCTGCTATAACATTATACCTCTAGTTACAGTATACCTCCTCTCCTGCTACATACATTATACCTCTATACAGTATACTCCTCCTCCTGCTATATACAAGTATACCTCTATACAGTATACCTCCTCCCCTGATATACATCTATACAGTATACACCTCCTATAGAGGTATACCTCCTCTCCGCGCATACATTATACCTTATACAGTTACCTCTCTCCTGCTATATAACAGTATACCCTCTTATACAGTATACACTCCTTATTCTGCTATATACATTATACCTATATCAGAATACCTCCTCTCCTGCTACATACATTATACCTCTATACAGTATACTCCTCTCCTGCCGACATACATTTACCTCTAACAGTATACCTCCTCCTGCCTATATACATTATACCTCTATACAGTATACCTCCTCTCCTGCTACATACATTATACCTCTATACAGTATACCTCCTCTCCTGCGACATACATATACCGCTATACAGAACCGCCCATCCTGGTACAACAGTATACCTCTACAGACGTATAACCTCCTCCCCTCCTATATACATTATACTCTATACAGTATACCTCCTCTCCTGCTACATACATTATACCTCTATTAAGTATACCTCTCCCCTGCCTATAACATTATACCTATTAACAGTAACTCTCACTTGCCTATTATACATTATACGATATACAGTATACCTCCCTCTCTCTTATACCATTATACCTCTATACATCTATACCTACCTCACCCGCTATAACATATATCTATACAGTATACATCCTCTCTCCTGCTACATACATTATACCTCATACAGTATACATCCTCTCCTGCTACATATATTATTACCTAGATACAGTAGAACCTCTCCTGCTTACATAAATATATACATCTATACAGTATACATCCTCCTCCCTGCTATAACATTATACCTCATACAGTATAACTCCTCCCTGCATATACATTATACCTCTATACAGTATACCTCCTCTCTGCTACATACATTACCTCTTATACAGTATACCTCCTCTCCTGCTATAATACATTAGACCTCTATACAGTATACCCTCTCTCTGATTATACATGTATACGCTATATACAAGTATACCTCCTCTCCTGCTATATAATTATAACTCTATACAGTAACCTCCTCCTGCCTATATATTATACCTCTATACAGATACTCCTCTCCATTTTACCTAAATACATGATAACTCTATACAGTTACCTCCTCCCCTGCCATATACATATACCTCTATACAGTAACCTCCTTACTGATATATACAGTATACCTCTTACAGTATACTCCTCTCCTGCTAAATACATATACTCTATACAGTATACCCCTCTCCTGCTATATATAGTATACCTCTATACAGTATTACTCTCCTGCTTCATGCTACATATATACCTCTATACCAGTATACCTCCTCTCCTGCTATATACAGTATACCTCTATACATATCCCTTCCTCTCCTGGCCTCTATACAGTATACCCTCCCACTACCTATACAGATATCTCTCCTCATCCTGGTACAACAGTATACCTATATACAGTATACATTCCTCTCCCTGCTATATACAGTATAACCTCTATACAGTATACCTCCTCTCCTCTACATATGATTATAAATCTAACAGTATACCTCCTCTCCTGAATACAGAGACCTCTATACAGTATACATTCCTATCCTCTATATACAGTAGAACTTTACCGTAACTCCTCTCCTATAATACATATACCTCTATACCGTATACCTCCTCCTGAAGAAGAAAGCAAAACCCAGTCTAGACCCTATACAGTTATAACTCCTATCCTGATAATACAGTATACCTTATACAGTATACCTCCTCTCTGCTATATACATTATACCTCTATACAGTATACTCCTCTCCTGCGATATAAAGTATACTCTCTACAGGATACTCCTCTCCTGCTACATTACATTATACTCTATTACAGTATATCTCCTCTCCTGCTGACATACATTATACATCTGATTACAGTATACCTCCTCTCCAGCTATTTATTACAGTTACCTCTATTTACCAGTATACCTCCTCTCCGCTATAAGTATACCCTCTATTACAGATACTCTCTCCTGCTATATAACAGTACAACCTCTAGTTACAGTATACCTCCTCTTGCTCATACCAGTATACCATCTGACAGTATACATCCTCTACCTGCCTATATACAGTATACCTCTATTACAGTATACCTCCTTCCGTGCTACATTACTTTATAACTCTATACAGTATACCTCCTCTCCTGCTACATACAGATTACCCTATAAGTATACCTCATCATTCCTGCTATATACATTACCGTCTATACAGTATAACTCTCTCCTGTATATACCAGTCTCCTCCAATACAGTATACCTCCTCTCTCTGCTAATACAGCTATACCTCTGTAACAGTCTACTCTCTATCCTGCGATATACAGTATACCTATTACAGTATACACTTCCTCTCCTGCGCAATATACAGTATACCATCTATACAGTATACCTCCTCTCTGCTATATACATATACCGATATACAGTATACCTCCTACTCTGCTATGTTTACAGTTACCTCTGTAACCGTATACCTCCTCTCATGCATAACAGTATAACTGGTACAATATACCCTGCCTCTCCTGCTATATACAGTATACCTCTATACAGTCTACGCTCATACCTACAGGTATACCTCCTCTCCTGCTACATACATTATGACCTCTATACAGTATACCTCCTCTCCTGCTATATACATTATACATCTATACAGTATATCCCTCTCCTGCTATATAAATATTACCTCTGTACAGTATACTCCTCTCCTGCGATATACAGTATACCTCTATACAGTATACCTCCCCTGCTTATTAAAGTATACATCTTACAGTATACCTCCTCTCCTGCTACATACATTATACCTCTATACTCGTACATCCTCTCCTGATACCTACCAGTATACTCCTATACAGTAACGCTCCTTCCTGCTACGATACATTATACCTCTACTACAGTATACTCCTCATCCTGCATATATACGTATACCTCTATACAGTTTTATACCTCCTCTCTGCTATATACAGTACACCTCTATACAGGTATACCTCCTCTCCTGCTACATACAGTTATACTCTATACAGTATACCTCCTCTCCTGCTATAACAGTTATACTCTATACAGTATACATCTCCTGCAACTACTACTTATACCTCTATACAGTATACCTCCTCTCCGCTACATACAGTATACCTCTATACAGTCTACCTCCTCTCCTGCTATATTACAGATACCTCTATACAGTATACCTCCTCTGTATATATCAGATACCTCTATACAGTATACACAGCCTTCTGCTATATACAGATATACCTCTATACAGCATACCTCCTCTCCATTGCTATATACAGTATACCTCTATACAGTATACTCCTCTCCTGCAATATACAGTAGACCTCTATACCAGTATTACCTCCTCCCCTGTGTCCTGCATTTTATCATAAGTATATGCCTCTATACATGTCATTACCTCTCTCACTGCATATACAGTATACCTCTGTACAGATACCTCATCTCCTGCTCTATACAGTATACCCTGTACAGTATACCTCCTCTCCTGACTATATACATGATACATCTGATACGTGATACCTCCTCTCCTTGCTACATTACATTATACCATCGTATACAGTATACCTCCTCTCCTGACTACATTACATTATACTCTATACAGTATACCTCCTCTATGCTATATACATTATACGCTATACAGTATAACTCCTCTCCTGTATCATATAACTATACAGTATACTCCTATCTATACATACAGTAGTATTACCTCTTACAGTTAACATACTCTTCCTGCTATATAACAGATACCTCTATACAGTATACTATACATCTGTACCGCATCATACCATATGTCTCCTACATACATATACCGATACAGTATTACCTCCTCTCCTGCTATATACATATACCTCTTACAGTCTTACCTCCTATCACCCTGCTACAGTACGGATACCTTATAGACAGTATCAAAACCTCCTCTGCCTGCACATGACATTATACTCTACTACGTATACCTCCCTCTGCATGATAATACATATACAACTACTGATACATTATACTCTCCTCTCTGCTACAACAGTATAAACTATACAGTATACTCCTCTCCTGCTACAGTATCATTATACCTCTATACCAGTATAACCTCTCTCATGCTTATATACAGTATACTCTGTACTAGTATACCTACTCTCATGACTACGTGTAATTAATTATGCACAGCAGCACAATTTGCCTGTTGACTGCAAAAGGAAACGCTACGTTCCAATGAGAGAAGTGATGAGCTCAGAGATTCATAAATGCTCAGTGAAGTTTTAAAAAATCTCTGGGTAGACTCGTCATTGGCCATCATCGCATTCTAGGTTATAGTGATGGGCTCTAGCCAGAAGAGACAAGGGGAATTCTCCTGTACTGCAGTAGAAGCTAAGAATTGGGCCGATCTGTTCCTTCACAAGCACATCAGGGCATTGTGCTGTAATTCCAGCTTTACTAATAAAAGTTATGTCTTGGGCAAGTTGGCCCTTTGATATGTTCCATACCACACCATGAGCAGTTTTTTATTTTCCAAAAAAACAAAGTCGCGTTTGAAATGTGATACAAGATACTATATCTCACTAATCTGAAAAGATCAATTATCTACCTGTAGATATAAACTAGACGTTGCTAAGTAAAGATATATATCTGTATCCAATACTGTACTGATATAACTAACACTACTGTACTGATATAACTATACACTACTGTACTGATATAAACTATACACACTGTACTGATGTAAAACTAGAACACTACTGTACTGATAAATATCCCACTACTGTATGATATATAACTATACATACTGTACTGATATAACTATACACTACTGTACTGATATAACTATAACCGATACACTGTACTGATATAACTATACTACTGTACTGATATAACTTATACTATACGCAACTGTACGATTAACTATACGCAATGTGATAGAATATAAATATACGATCTGTACTGTATATAACTATACGCTACTGTTATGATATAACTATACACTACTGTATGATATAACTATACACACTGTACTGATATAAACTATACACTACTGTACAGATAACTCCTACGCTGCTACGTACTGATATAACATACGTACTGTACTGATATAACTATACGCTACGTACTGATAAACTAGACACTACTGTACTGATATAAACCTATAACCTACATACGAACTATACGTACTGTACTGATATAACTATACGCTACTGTATGATACTAACTATAACACTACTGTACTGATAAACTATACGCTACTGTACTGATATAAACCTTAGACGCATACTGTACTGATTAACTATACTTACTTTACTGCTACTTGATCATAACTATACGCTACTGTACTGTTATAACTATACGCTACTGTACTGATATAAATTACGCTACTGATATAACTGTACCTACTGGACTGATAACTATACTGTACTGATACTATACATGCTACTGTATGATTAACTATACGCTCTGTACGATATAAACTATACGCTACTTGGACTATAACATACGTTACTGTAGATATAACTATACGCTACTGATACTCTGATATAACTATACTGCTACATGTACTGATAATTAAAGTATACACTACGTACTGATAGTAACTGACACTACTGTATATGAAACATAACACTACTGTACTTGATATTATAACTATACGCTACTGGTATGAATAACTATAACTAGTACACTGGATAACTATACCTACTGTACTGATATAACTATTACTCTACTGTATGATAACTATACGCTACTGTACTGATATAACTATACGCTACTGTACTGAGATTAAACTATACGTTACTGTACTGATATTAACTATACTCTACTTGTTTAACTGATATAACTATACGCTACGTACTGATATAACTATACTGTACGTACTGTACTGATATCAACTATATACGGCAACTGTACTGATTATAACTGATACGCTTACGTACGGATATAAACTATACCAATCTATTACTGTACTGATTATAAACTATACACTGTACTGAATGATATAACTATACCGCTACTTACTGATATAACTATTACACGTACTAACGTACTGATGATATAACTAGACGCTACTGTCTGATATAATATAGCTACTGTTACTGATAAACTATACTCTACTGTACTGATATAAATAACACTACTGTACTTGATATAACTATTACATACTGTACTGATATAACTATACACTACTGTACTGATTATAACTCTACACTACTGTACTGATATAACGATACGCTACGTACTGATTTAAATAATACAGGAGTTGTGGCATTTCTAGTGGTATCCACAGAACCTGCACATGCATTAATAATACAGGAGTTGTGGCATTAATAATACAGGAGTTGTGGCATTTCTAGCGGTATCCACAGAACCTGCATATGCATTAATAATACAGGAAGAACGGGAGGTAAGACTTAAAGGGTAAGTATACTGGCGAATATTTTTTTTTTAATTGCCCATTAGTAGAAACTATAATTCATCCCAACTATCACTGTATTATTTTTTTGTTGATCTGCCCCATTGAATTAGTTTCCAATAATGGGGCAATTTAAAAAAAACTAATTTTCAGTGTACTTACCCTTTAAATCTGTGACTGCTGACATCGCAGCCAATGACTGACCGCTCTCTCCCTTGCCTCCTCCTCTGCACATGCTCAAGTTCCAAAAAAGCTCACTGAGCAGACGTCGGAGCAGAAAGGAAGTGATAATTTTATTCTTTTTTTATTGAAATAATTTTGATAATAAAATTGATAATAAAAAAATAAAATTTATTATTATTGATAATAAACAAACTTATCATTTAAATTCGGTTAGTAATCCATCTAATTAAGCGCTGAATGTATCGGTTTCGGTGGCTTTTTTTTTTGTATATTTATCTTCTACGATAACTGCACATGCTTAATAAGTTTCATTTCTAGCGGTATCCACAGAACCTGCATATGCATTAATATACAGGAGTTGTGCATTTCTAGCGGTATCCACAGAACCTGCATATGCATTAATAATAAAGGAGTTGGGCATTCTAGGGATCCACAGAACCTGCATATGCATTAATAATACAGGAGTTGTGGAATTCTAGGGTATCCAAGAACTGCATAGCATTAATAATACAGGAGTTGTGGCATTTCTAGCGGTATCCACAGAACACATGCATAGCATTAATAATACAGGAGTTTGTGGCATTTCTAGTGGTATCCACAGAACCTGCATATGCATTAATAATACAGGAGTTGTGGGCATTTTAGTGGTATCACAGCAGAACCTGCATATGCATTAATAATACAGGGAGTTGTGGCATTTCTAGTGGTATCCACAGAACCTGCATAGCATTAATAATACAGGAGTTGTGGCATTTCTAGCTGGTATCCACAGAACCTGCACTGCATTAATAATACAGGAGTTGTGGCATTTCTAGGGTATCCACAGAACCTGCATATGCATTAATAATACAGGAGTTGTGGCATTTTCTAGCGGTATCCACAGAACTGCATATGCATTAATAATACAGGAGTGTGGCATTTCTAGTGGTATCCACAGAACCTGCATATGCATTAATATACAGGAGTTGTGGCATTTCTAGTGGTATCCACAGAACACTGCATAGCATTAATAATTACAGGAGTTGTGGCATTTCTAGCGGTCACCACAGAACCTGCATATGGCATTAATAATACAGGAAGTGTGGCATTTCTAGCGGTATCCACAGAACCTGGCATATGCATTAATAATACAGGAGTTGTGGCATTTCTAGGTGGTACCCAGAACCTGCATATGCATTAATAATACAGGAGTTGTGGCATTTCAGTGGTATCACAGAACCTGCACATGCATTATAATACAGGAGTTGTGGCATTTCTAGCGGTATCCACAGAACTGCATATGCATTAATAAACAGGAGTTGTGGCATTTCTAGTGGGATCCACAGAACCTGCATATGCATTAAATAATACAGGAGTGTGTGGCATTTATAGTGGTATCCACAGAACCTGCATATGCATTAATAATACAGGAGTGTGGCATTCTAGTGGTATCCACAGAACCTGCATATGCATTAATAATACAGGAGTGTGTGGCATTCTTAGTCGGTATCCACAGAACCTGCATATGCATTAATAATACAGGAGTTGTGGTTCTAGGGTATCCACAGAACCTGCATATGCATTAATAATACAGGAGTTGTGGCATTTCTAGCGGTATCCACAGAACCTGCATATGCATTAATAAATACAGGTGTTGTGGCTTTCTAGTCGGTATCCACAGAACCTGCATATGGATAATAATACAGGAGTGTGGCAGTTTCTAGCGGTATCCACAGAACCTGCATATGCATTAATAATACAGGAGTTGTGGCATTTCTAGTGGTATTCACAGAACCTGCATATGCATTAATAATACAGGAGTTGTGGCATTTCTAGTGGTATCCACAGAACCTGCATATGCATTAATAATACAGGAGTTGTGGCATTTCTAGTGGTATCCACAGAACCTGCATATGCATTAATAATACAGGAGTTGTGGCATTTCTAGTGGTATCCACAGAACCTGATATGCATTAATAATACAGGGTTGTGGCATTTCTAGTGGTATCCACAGAACCTGCATATGCATTAAAATTACAGGAGTTGTGGCATTTCTAGTGGTATCCACAGAAACCTGCATATGCATTAATAATACAGGAGTGTGGCATTTCTAGTGGTATCCACAGAACCTGCATATGCATTAATAATACAGGAGTTGTGGCATTTCTAGCGGTATCCACAGAACCTGCATATGCATTAATAATACAGGAGTTGTGGCATTTCTAGCGGTATCCACAGAACCTGCATATGCATTAATAATACAGGAGTTGTGGCATTTCTAGCGGTATCCACAGAACCTGCATATGCATAATATACAGGAGTTGTGGCATTCTAGTGTATCCACAGAACCTGCATATGCATTAATATACAGGAGTGTGGCATTTCTAGTGTATCCACAGAACCTGCATATGGCATTAATAATACAGGAGTGGTGGCATTTCTAGTGGTATCCACAGAACCTGCATATGCATTAATAATACAGGAGTTGTGGCATTTCTAGTGGTATCCACAGAACCTGCATCAAGAATAATACAGGAGTTGTGGCATTTCTAGCGGTATCCACAGAACCTGCTATGCATTAATACGAGTTGTGGGCATTTCTAGCGGTATCCACAGAAACCTGCATATGCAAATAATACAGGGTTGTGGCATTTCTAGTGGTATCCACAGAACCTGCATCATGCATTAATAATACAGGAGTGTGGCATTTCTAGTGTACCACAGAACCTGCATATGCATTAAATAATACAGGAGTTGTGGCATTTCTAGCGGTATCCACAGAACCTGCATATGCATTAATATACAGGAGTTGTGGCATTTCTAGCGGTATCCACAGAACCTGCATATGCATTAATAATACAGGAGTTGTGCATTTCTAGTGGTATCCACAGAACCTGCTATGCATTAATAAACAGGAGTTGTGGCATTTCTGCGGTGGTATCCACAGAACCTGCATATGCATAATAATACAGGAGTTGTGGCATTTCTAGTGGTATCCACAGAACCTGCATATGCATTAATAATACAGGAGTTGTGGCATTTAGTGGTATCCACAGAACCTGCATATGCATTAATAATACAGGAGTTGTGCATTTCTAGTGGTATCCACAGAACCTGCATATGCATTAATAATACAGGAGTGTGGCATTCTAGTGGTATCCACAGAACCTGCATATGCATTAATAATACAGGAGTTGTGGCATTTCTAGTGGTATCCACAGAAAAGAACTGCTATGCATTAATAATACAGGAGTTGTGGCATTTCTACGTGGTATCCACAGAACCTGCATATGCATTAATAATACAGGAGTTGTGGCATTTCTAGCGGATCCACAGAACCTGCATATGCATAATAATACAGGGTTGTGGCATTTTAGCGGGTATCCACAGAACCTGCATATGATAAAAACAGGAGTTGTGCATTTCTAGCGGTATCCACAGAAACTGACATATGCATTAATAATACAGGAGTTGTGGCATTCTAGTGGTATCACAGAACCTGCATATGCATTAATAATACAGGAGTTGTGGCATTCTAGTGGTATCCACAGAAATGCATATGCATTAATAATACAGGAGTTGTGGCATTTCTAGTGGTATCCAAGAACCTGCATATGCATTAATAATACAGGAGTTGTGCATTTCTAGTGGTATCCACAGAACCTGCATAGGCATTAATAATACAGGAGTTGTGCATTTCAGTGGTATCCACAGAACCTGCATATGCATTAATAATACAGGAGTTGTGGCATTTCTAGTGGTATCCACAGAAACCGCATATGCATTAATAATACAGGAGTTGTGGGCATTTCTAGTGGTATCCACAGAACCTGCATATGCATAATAATACAGGAGTTGTGGCATTTCTAGCGGTATCCACAGAACCTGCATATGCATTAATAATACAGGAGTTGTGGCATTTCTAGCGGTATCCACAGAACCTGCATATGCATTAATAATACAGGAGTTGTGGCATTTCTAGTGGTATCCACAGAACCTGCATATGCATTAATAATACAGGAGTTGTGGCATTTCTAGTGGTATCACAGAACCTGCATATGCATTAATAATAAGGAGGTTGTGGCATTTTAGTGGTATCCACAGAGAACCTGCTATGCATTAATTAATACGGAGTGTGGCATTTCTAGTGGTATCCACAGAACCTGCATATGCATTAATAATACAGGAGTTGTGGCATTTCTAGTGTATCCACAGAACCTGCACATGCATTAATAATACAGGAGTTGTGGCATTTCTAGTGGTATCCACAGAACCTGCATATGCATTAATAATACAGGAGTTGTGGCATTTCTAGCGGTATCCACAGAACCTGCATATGCATTAATAATACAGGAGTTGTGGCATTTCTAGCGGTATCCACAGAACTGCATATGCATTAATAAATACAGGAGTTGTGGCATTCTAGTGGTATCCGCAGAGAACCTGCATATGCATTAATAATACAGGAGTTGTGGCATTTCTAGTGGTATCCACAGAACCTGCATATGCATTAATAATACAGGAGTTGTGGCATTTCTAGCGGTATCCACAGAACCTGCATATGCATTAATAATACAGGAGTTGTGGCATTTCTAGTGTATCCAAAGAACCTGCATATGGATTAATAAACAGGAGTTGTGGCATTCCTGGCACAGGAAACTTTACAGCAGGCAGCCTTTGGGGGGCTGAGTATATTGATACTGAAACTGACTGGGTCTTCTTATTCTCCATCTCGGAAACACTCTATCCACGTTTAATACCCATTTCTAATGTGTTCTCTATTCCTTCCTGTCCATCACAGAAATGTTGCAATATTTAATCTTCATTTTGTCACACCCTCCTCTCTCTCTTGCTGTCCCCAACTGGAAAAGCAGAAGCAAGATCGCAATGTCCCATATGGTGACAGTTTGTGGGTCTCTCAAATGGCACAGGGGCTCTGGGAGGGACAGGAGCCTGGCTGGGTGTCATCGTTTGCATTGTTGCCCTGTGGTCAATCAATCCACATTGGTAACCTACAGGTGGAGCTCTCTATGATGCAGAAGAGTAGAGAGGAACTGACAGTCAAGGTAAGTGTTGATGACAAGTAAAAGACTTAAAGGGACACTATATGAAAAAATACTTTGCCTCATCTTAATCTTAATTGAATGACATGTAAGTAGCACTTACTCTGATTTGCGTTGTGTTGCTGCATGCCTTCAATCCAGCACACATTTGTTTAGGAGCAGTATCCCCCTTTCTCTTTTAAACACTCCCACTCCATCTGACCTGTTTTTTTCCTACCAAACCAACTGTTAGCCTGCACACGCATACAGCATTCCCAACTGTCAAAACTCTGTCACCATTCCAGCTACGGTAAAACTACTCACCCAGAAGAATAGGAACTTGATTGACAGCTGAAATATAAGGACGTTTAGATTGGATATCTAAAGAAATAGGGGGCAGATCAACAAATAAATGATACAGTGGTGGTTGGGAAGAATTATAGTTTCAGTTATGGCCAATTTAAAGTAAATATTTTCAGTATAAATGCCCTTTAATTAAATAGGAATCAGGTCACAGGACTCACTATAAGTTAAACCCCACGGTGGGTGAAGGCGCATGGAACATAACAATTATGTAAATACACAGGAGAACAGAGATGCACAGCACTATATATTATATTATATATATATAATATATATATATAACAGAAAATATGTATATACATACCCTTAAAAATCATAAATGGGGGTGAGGACCTTGAGAGACAAACTTTAAAAAACAATTAAAAACATCATAAATAACCCTTCATTCATATTAATACCCTAGGGGTAATAGTGGTACTAGTCTCCATACATATCACCTATACGCCCTAGTATATAGTTACACTTATCTGTCTGCTGTCAGACCGAGTCAGTCATTCCCCAGGGGGGTACACTGTAGTGTCAAGATCCAGAGAACCCAGAGAGAGGACCCAGAGAAGCCATTTTAGGATGCATTCCAAACGCGTTTCGACCCTACACGAGGCTTTCTCAAATGTAGTCCAGCATCATCAAAATGATCCAGGGAGACAAGGGAGATTGTGCTGTAGATTAATTAGAGAGTGTTTTAAAGGACATTTCCACCCTCTTAACTAAACTTTACACAAGTTTAAGGCCCACCCCAAACCCACTATCCTTTATATTTACACTTCTCCAAAGATGCTTCTAACCTTCTTCACAAAACCGGATCATAATTAGCAGGTATACAGTATAACCTCCTCTCCTGCTAGAATACATTATACCTCTATAAAGCTATACCTCCTCTCTTGCTAATATACAGTATACCCTTACATAACCTCACTCCTGCTACACATTATACCTATATACGTAACCGTCTCCTTACTACATACATATACCTCTTACAGTTACCTCCTCTCTGCTACATACATTATACCTCTATACAGTATCCTCTCCTGTACTAATATACCTCCTACACAGTATGACCTCCCTCCTACATACATTATACCATCTATAACAGTATACCTCCTCTCCTGATACATAACATTATACATCTAACAGTATACCTCCTCTACTGCTACATCATATACCTCTATACAAGTATAACTCTCTCTGCTACATAACATTTTACCTCTATACAGTATACCTCCTCTCCTGCTACATACATTATACCTCTATACGTATACCTCCTTCCTGCTAATACATTATACATATATACAGTATACCTCCCTCCTGTACATACTATAGATGTATACCTCTCCATACAGCTATACAGTCATACCTCCTCTCCGCTACATACACTATACCTCTTACAAGTACCTCCTCTCCTGCTACATACATTATACCTCTATACAGTATACTCCTCTCCTGCTAAATACATTATACCTCTATACAGTATACTCCCTCCGCTACATACATTATAACGTCTATACAGTATATACCTCCTCTCCTGCTACATACATTATACCTCTATACAGTATACCTCCTCTCCTGCTACAAATTATCTACCTCATACAGTATACTCCTCTCCTGCTAATACATTATACTCTATACAGTATCCTCTCTCCTGCTACAACATTATTACCTCTATACGTATACCTCCTCTCCTGCTACATACATATGACTCTATACAGTATACCTCCTCTCCTGGCTACATACATTATACCGCTCCTATACAGTATACCTCCTCTCATGCTACATACATATACCCAACAGAGACCTGCCGCGGCCGGCACAGACAGAACCCAACAGTAACCCCTACGCATGACATTAATATACATACCTGCTACTTACAGTTATACTCCTCTACTACGTACAACACTATCCTCATTATACCTCTATATAAGTTATACATCCTCTCCTGCTACATACATTATACTATACCTAGTACAGTATACCTCCTCTCTGCTACATACATTAACCTTTACAGTATACCTCCTCTCGGCTACATACATTTACCTCTATACAGTATACCTCCTCTCAGATACATACTTATACCTCTATACAGTATACCTCTCTCCTGCTACATACATTAACTCTATACAGTATAACCTCCTCTACATGATACAGACATTATACCCTCTATATCAGGATACCTCCTCTCCTGGCTCAGACATACATTATACCTCTCTACAGGATAACCCTCCTCTCCTGCTACAGCCTACAGTATACCTCTATACAGTATACTCCTCTCCTGCTACATTACATATACCTCTATACAGTATACCTCTTCCTGACATATACAGTATACCTCTAACAGTATACCTCCTCTCCTGCTACATACATTATACCTCTATACAGTATACCTCTCCCCTGCCTACACTACATATGCCTCTATACAGTATACCTCCCTCCTGCTACATACAATTATACCTCTTATACAGTATACCCTCCTCTTCTGCTTACATACATATGCTACTCTATACAGCTATACCTTCCTCCCTGCTACATAAATTATACCTCTATACAGTATACCTCCTCTTACTGCTACATACATTATACTCATACAGTTATACCTCGCTCTCCACTCTATGATACATACATATACTACCTCTATACAGTATACCTCCTCTCCTGCTATATACATTATACCTCTATACAGTATACCTCCTCTCCTGCTATATACATTATACCTCTATACAGTATACCTCCTCCCCTGCTATATACATTATACCTCTATACAGTATACCTCCTCTCTGCTAATAACATTATACCTCTATACAGTATACCTCCTCTCCTGCTAAGTACATTATACCTCTATACAGTATACCTCCTCCCTGCTATATAATATACCTCTATACAGTATACTCTCCTCTGCATACATCCATATATATGCGCTCTTATACATCTATACAGTATACCTCTCTTGATACATACATTATACTCTATACAGTACCTCCTCTCCTGCTATATACAGTACAACCTTATACAGTATACTCCTCTCCTGCCTACATAGACATACAGTTACCCTCTATACAGTTACCTCCTCTCTGCTACATAATTATACCTCTAACAGTATACCCTCCTTCCTG
>JAACNH010001174.1:0-45305 GCA_019447015.1 Hymenochirus boettgeri
ACTGGACTGATTCTTATTCATCCAGGTCATGGTATATCTGTGAAATTTAGTTAGAGCAACTGGACTGGTTCTCACTCATCCAGGTCATGGTATATCTGTGGTATTCAGTTAGATCAACTGGACTGGTTCTCATTCATCCAGGCCATGGTATATCTGTGGTATTTGATGTGGTTAGATCACTTTGACATGAAGTTTAGTTCTTAAAGACATTTCGCTAGTCATTGAATTGAGAATTGATTAGCAAAAAGATTAGCAAAAAGACTTCAAGTCCAGTTTCTCTAACTAAATACTTAATATATCTAGAGGTTGTTTACAGTAGGTATTGTGAAGCTAAAGTTGTTTTAGGCTAGGTATACACAAGAAGATTTTTCGGTACAGCCAACCGGATCATCGCAAGAGGAGAATATTGTAAAAACTGCAGGCTTTTTCATGTTCCCACATAGGAACATGGATATGCCAAAAACCCCTGTCATTGATGTTGTGTAAGGAAAAGTAATTGGGGCAGGGAGATGGGATTGACAAATCTTACCTCCCAATATAATTTCTGTGAGGAGTGCCAGACTGAAGAAATTGCTTCTGCCAGGTATCTTCAGTGCTTCAGTGTTATCTTTAATGCATGAAAGCCCAGGACACTAACCTGGCAGATGAAAACTGCATGTTGGCATTCCTCAACAAAACCAAAACCCAAAAAAGTAACCATTACTGGAATTACTTTTGTTGATTTGTCCCCTATTTCTTTAGCTATCTTTTCTGAACCATCTTGCATTTCAGCTGTCAATCAAGTGCCATATTGTAATCATAAACTCTTCTGCTGTGAGCAGTTTTGCTTTAGCTGGAATGGTGACAGAGTTTTGAGAGTTGGTATAAGGTGTACAGTACGCCATGTGCAGTTTTGCTTCATAGTGATTAATGAGCATGCTTGCCCTCATTAAAAAAGTCTGGTCAGATGGAAGGGGGAGCGGTTTAAAGAGGGAGGGGGGTACTGAGTCTGTGCAAGCAAGAACTACATTGAAGATATGCAGCAACACACTCACCTTAGTAAATGCTACTTACACATGTTTATTAATTGATAAGATGAGAAAAAGTCAACTCAAAGCGAGAGCTAGTTGGCCAGAGAACCAGAAGTCCTATATTGTAAAAACTAAAAATGACATTTGTCTGAGAACATACATTTAAAGGGCAAGTCCAGTCCCAAATTGACCACTTACATACAGGTAAATCACCCTCCAAACCCCTAAACGGTTATAGTTTGAAATCTGAAATATATAAGTCTAACCTGAAATCCTGCACAATGTCCTGTTTCCCCTGTTTCTACTTCCTGGTTCTTCCAGTTAGCAACGGTCAGTTATGGATTTGACAGTTGACATCACAGCCAATGACTGAATGTTAATCCCCCGTCTGCCTCTTCTGAGCATGCCCAGGCTCAGTAAAGGCTCAGTAAGGTTTCTAAATTGCTCAGTTTCCATGAGGCCTCCAGAAGCATAGCAGGCATACAGTAATGACTTCATAGGACAAACTATGATATATCAACATATTTAAAATAGGCCATTCTTTCTAAAAGATGTTCTTATGAGGGTGGAGTTGTCCTTTAAAACTTAGTGTTGGAAATGTTATGGTTTCTTGGCTGTAGCAGATCCTATGAATTCTTCATTGTACTAGTCTAGTGGGTGCTTGATATTATAAGACCATTTAAGAAGGTTGAAACTGAAATTGGAAAATGCAATTAATCCACCAAGGAATGGCTGAGAAATCATTTTAGATCTATATCCATTTGAGATGTTGTAAAAATGAACTTAGATAAAAATGAAAAGCACATGGGGCAGGGAGGTAGGATTGATTATTCCTACCTCCCAATATTATATTGTTGAAGAGCTACAGCAAATACAGTTTTTATCTGCCAGGTTAGTGTCCTGGGCCTTCCTGTATTCAAGATAGTGCTGAAGAACTCAGGAAACCTGTCAGAAGCTGCCCCCCTTATAGAAATGTTATTAGGAGGTAGAAAGTACTTTAGAGACTGTAACATGTTAGAGACTATTGTAAGAAATACCGTCTGGGGTTTGCTTTGGTCAAAGTGGCATTTCCCGTTACTAGATTCAATGGACTCTATATATGAAGTTTGTAGAATAATAAACTATTGTTATTAAGATTTTTTTTCCCAGTTGCATTACCTTTATCTGAGGGTCAGGTCTTTCATATGATTGTACACATTGCAAAAATATATATAAAGTTTGACTAATTGTTCCGATATTAGTCACATACAATAGTGTATGGCGCCATTGATCTACTGATTGCAATCTTTTGTGGATAAATGTGACTTCAGATTTTTGTGTGCATTTCTCTAGTTCTAGTTCTGCTACGGGTAAGTAGAGTGAAAGTGTTACTGGATAGGCCTATGTGATAGTTTAGTTTTTTCTCTTGGATCCAGGCCTGCGTTTAGGGGAAATAGCTACTATGAGAATGCAACACCTCTGCTTCATATACGATTCTCCACTCTCCAAACACTTGCGCTGGCGCACACTGGCATGAATAAATAACACTTGCTGCGGTGGTGAAATGTAGAAAACTCTTACTTAATTAAAGCCATGGCAATCAAACACCACTCCCGGCCTGACGCGTTTCGGACCAACGGTCCTTAATCATAGGCACGATGAGTTCAGGTGAACTGCAGTTTGAAAAGGTAAGTCCACTCCCACCTTTCGTGACATCACACCAGGGAGGGGTGGAACCTATGCTGGAAAAGTACCCTCGGTCTCTATACAGTGAATGCAACAGAAGGCTGATATTCTAAACCCCCACGGGAGGGCAGACCAGAGGAATCCAGCAATATTCAACATCACAATTGATACAAAATACGAAAAATATATAAAATATATATATAACAAAAAATAATATATAAACAAATATAATACATAATCAGTTTAAAAACATTCAACACTATTATATTATGTACAAACTATTATTAGAATGATCATATTAGTGTCCCACTAGCTACGGGTGTCTTTGAACCTCTTCTAGTAGGAAAATTGGTGTTCCGTTTTAGAAAGGTGTCACTTTACTCCATTATGTTATATTTTATTTAGTTTTTTCCTTTTCTGGTTTATTTCATTTGGGTTTTTGGAAGTCGGTATGCTCACCTGTGGGGGCCGGATACTCACACATATATATACATATATATATATGTATGTCTTCATTTCCCCTTTTCACTAATTATCATTATTTTTGCTTCGGGATTCATTTGAAAGCTCGAGTTCAGAGCTCGACACATTATGTTCTTTTTTGCACTTTATGATTAATTGCATGAATTTTATTCTTTTCTTTTGTTTATTTTTACTTAGTTGTTTTTGTTACACTCTCATTATTACGCTAGTTTGATACATTGGACCTTCCTACTAGTTATATGTTGCTAATCTTCACAGCTGGAAAGGCAAAGATCATATCAACGATCTGGTTTAGGTACATTATAAGGATAGGCCAACATTGGCATAAATATGATCATTCTAATAATAGTTTGTACATAATATAACATAGTGTTGAATGTTTTTAAACTGATTATGCATTATATAAGGGATAATGCACCCCTTACAGTGTAATATAAGGATATTACGCCACCGAGGAGTTCCCTGACCATATAGAACAGCGTTTCTCAACCAGGGGTCCCTGAGAGGTTGCATGGGGGTCCTCAACAGATTGCCATAAATTTATGGATCCAGCATTTTGACGAAAACATATATTTTTCTATATATTTATCATTCTGTGTTTTATGTTCTGTATGAATTATGTGTTTGGTGTTGATGTCTGAGATATAAATAAAAATAACTAATGTTTTAATGTAAGGGTTCCCACCCTGATGTGAATTTGAGTGCATTTTTTTCAATAGAGATGTAATTATAGATCAATTATATTTGTATAAATTAAGTTTTTGATCATTTGATGACAAAGAAAAATAATATATAATCATAATTTTATGTAGGGGGTCCCCAAGACACGAAAATTGTTTTAAGGGGTCCCCACGGATAAAAAGGTTGAGAAACACTGCTCTACTTAATACAGTAAGGTAACCTCTACTTGATATAGTATGGTAACCTCTTCTACTTGATATAGTATGGTTATGGTAACCTCTTCTACTGATATGTATGGTAACCTCCTCACTTGATATAGTATGGTAACCTCTTCTACTTGATATAGTATGGTAACCTCTTCTACTTGAAATTTGGTAACCTCTTACTGATATAGTATGGTACCTCTTCACTTGATATAGTATGTAACCTCTTCTACTTGATATGTATGGTAACCTCTTCTACTGATATAGTATGGTAACCTCTTCTACTTGATATTATGAGTTAACCTCTTCTACTTGATATAGTATGGTAACCTCTTCTACTTGATATAGTATGGTAACCTCTTCTACTTGATATAGTATGGTACCCTCTTCTACTTGATATAGTATGGTAACCTCTTCTACTTGATATAGTATGGTAACCTCTTCTACTTGATATAGTATGGTAACCTCTTCTACTTGATATAGTATGGTAACCTCTTCTACTTGATATAGTATGGTAACCTCTTCTACTTGATATAGTATGGTAACCTCTTCTACTGATATAGTATGTAACCTCTTCTACTTGATATAGTATGGTAACCTCTTCTACGTATATAGTATGGTAACCTCTTCTACTTGATATAGTATGGTAACCTCTTTTACTTGATATAGTATGGTAACCTCTTCTACTTCATATAGTATGGTAACCTCTTCTACTTGATATAGTATGGTAACCTCTTCTACTTCATATAGTATGGTAATCTCTTCTACTTGATATAGTAGGGTAACCTCTTCTACTTCAATAGTATGGAAACCTCTTCTACTTCATATAGTATGGTAACCTCTACTTATATAGTATGGTAACCTCTACTTGATATAGTATGGTAAACTCTACTTGATATAGTATATAACCTCTACTTGATATACTATGGTAACCTCTACTTGATATACTATGGTAACCTCTACTTGATATACTATGGTAACCTCTACTTGATATAGCTTGATATAGTATGGTAACCTCTTCTACTTGATATAGTATGGTAACCTCTTCTACTTGATATAGTATGGTAACCTCTTCTACTTGATATAGTATGGTAACCTCTTCTACTTGATATAGTATGGTAACCTCTTCTACTGATATAGTATGGTAACCTCTTCTACTTGATATATGTTAACCTCTTCTACTTGATATTATGGTAACCTCTTCTACTTGATATAGTATGGTAACCTCTTCTACTTGATATAGTATGGTACCCTCTTCTACTTGATATAGTATGGTAACCTCTTCTACTTGATAAGTATGGTAACCTCTTCTACTTGATATAGATGGTAACCTCTTTTACTTGATATAGTATGTACCTCTTCTACTATTATAGTATGGTAACCTCTTCTACTTGATATAGTATGGTAACCTCTTCTACTTGATTAGTATGGTAACCTCTTCTACTTGATATAGTATGGTAAACCTCTCTACTTGATATATATGGTAACCTC
Organism: Hymenochirus boettgeri; assembly: GCA_019447015.1. Taxonomy (NCBI): domain Eukaryota; kingdom Metazoa; phylum Chordata; class Amphibia; order Anura; family Pipidae; genus Hymenochirus; species Hymenochirus boettgeri. Next base: position 5,534 of record JAACNH010001174.1, read on the forward strand.
TTCACTTGATATAGTATGGTAACCTCTTCTACTTGAATAGTATGGTAACCTCTTCCTGATGTATGTACCTTACTTGATATAGTATGGTAACCTCTTCTACTTAATAGTATGGTAACCTACTTGATATAGTATGGTAACCTCTACTTGATATAGTATGGTAACCTCTACTTGATATAGTATGGTAACCTCTACTTATATAGTATGGTAACCTCTACTTGATATAGTATGGTAACCTCTTCTACTTCATATAGTATAGTAACCTCTACTTGATATAGTATGGTAACCTCTCTACTTGATATAGTATGGTAACCTCTTCTACTTGATATAGTATGGTAACCTCTTCTACTTGATATAGTATGGTAACCTCTACTTGATATAGTATGGTAACCTCTTCTACTTGATATAGTATGGTAACCTCTTCTACTTGATATAGTATGGTAACCTCTTCTACTTGATATAGTATGGTAACCTCTTCTACTTGATATAGTATGGTAACCTCTTCTACTTGATATAGTATGGTAACCTCTTCTACTTGATATAGTATGGTAACCTCTTCTACTTGATATAGTATGGTAACCTCTTCTACTTGATATAGTATGGTAACCTCTTCTACTTGATATAGTATGGTAACCTCTCTACTGATATAGTATGTAACCTCTTCTACTTGATATAGTATGGTAACCTCTTCTACTTGATATAGTATGTAACCTCTTCTACTTGAATAGTATAGGTACCTCTTCTACTTGATATAGTATGGTAACCTCTTCTACTGATATAGTATGGTAACCTCTTCTACTTTATATAGTATGGTAACCTCTTCTACTTGATATAGTATGGTAACCTCTTCTACTTGATATAGTTCTGGTAACCTCTTCTACTTGATTAGTATGGTAACCTCTTTTACTTGATATAGTATGTGTAACCTCTTCTACTTGATATAGTATGGTAACCTCTCTACTTGATAGATATGGTAACCTCTCTACTTGATATAGTATGGTAACCTCTTCTACTTAATATAGTATGGTAACCTCTTCTACTTGATATAGTATGGTAACCTCTTCTACTTGATATAGTATGGTAACCTCTTCTACTTGATATAGTAGGTAACCTCTTCTACTTGATATAGTATGGTAACCTCTTCTACTTGATATAGTATGGTAACCTCTTCTACTTGATATATTATGTAACCTCTTCTACTTGATATAGTATGGTAACCTCTTCTACTTGATATAGTATGGTAACCTCTTCTACTTGATATAGTATGGTAACCTCTTCTACTTATATGTAGGTAACCTCTTCTACTTGATAAGTATGGTAACCTCTTTCTACTTGATATAGTATGGTAACCTCTTCTACTTGATATAGTATGGTAACCCTCTTCTCTTGATATAGTATGGTAACCTCTTCTACTTGATATAGTATGGTAACCTCTTCTACTTGATATAGTATGGTAACCTCTTCTACTTGATATATGTATGGTACCTCTTTACTTGATAGCTAACACCCAGAAATGACGTAGACAGCGTTTGGGTAAATCTAATACACTATAACTAAACACCAGATACAACGATAGACAGCGTTGGGTACTACTACACTTAACTACACACCCAGAATAATAGAACGATACAGCGTTGGGTAATCTAATACACATACGCTAAACACCCAATTATAGAGGATAGACCGCGTTTGGTAATCCATACAACACTATAACTAAACACCTAGATAATTAGACGATAGACAAGCGTTGGTAATCTAATACACTATACTAAAACACCTCACCCAATTATAGACGATATAATCGTTGGGTAACCTAATACACTAGTCACTAAACACCCAGATAATAGACATATACAGCGTTGGGTAATCTAATACACTATAACTAAAGCCCCCGATAATAGACGATAGACAAGCGTGTGTAATCTATACACTAGAACTAAACACCAGATAATAGATTATAGCAGCGTGGTTATCTAATACCACTATAACTACAACTACCACAGATAATCCATACATGTAGACCAAGCGTTTGGTACTCTCATACACTATAAACAAACACCCAGATAATATACGAAGACATCGTTGGTAATCTCACCACTATAACTTAAACCCCAGATAATAGAACTATATACAGCGTTGGTTTCTAATACACTATAACTAAACCCCAGATATAGGGAAGACAGCGTGTGGGTACTGCTAATACACTATAACTAAAAACACCCAAAGGGATAATAGACGATATACATCTTTGGGTCTCTAATACCCTATACTAACCCAGATAATAGACGATAACAAGCGTTGTAAATCAATCCACTATAACTAAAACACCCAATATAGAGATAGACAGCGTTGGGTAATCTAACACTATAGCTAAACAACCCAGCTAATAGAGGATAGACAAGCGTTGGTAATCCAATACACTATAACTAAACACCTAGATAATAGACAGATAGACCAGCGTTGGTAAATCTAATACAACTTAACTAAACACCCAGATAATTACGATAGACAGCGGTGTACCTAATACACTATAACTAACACCCAGATAATAGACGATAGACAAAGCGTTGGGTAATCTAATACACTATACTAAACTAAAAACCCCGATAGACGATAGACCAGCGTTTGTGTTACTCTACTACCTATAACTAACCCCAGATATAGAGGATGACATCTTTGGTAATCTAATACACATAACTAAACACCCAGATAATAGACGACGCTAGACAGCGTTGGGTAATCTAATACACTATAACTAAACCCCCGATATAGACGATAGACAGCCGTTTGGTAATCTAATACCTATAAAAAACTAAACAACCCCGAGCATAGACGATAAGACAGCGTTGGGTAATCTAATTAATACACGATACTAAACACCCAGATAATAGGATAGACAATCGTTGGTAATCTAATACACTATAACTAAACACCAGATAATAGACGATAGACAGAGCGTTGGGTATCTAATACCCTATTTAAACAAAAACTAAACACCCAGATAATAGACGATAGACAGCGTTGGGTATCTAATCCACTTACTAAACCCAGATAATAGACGTCTAGACATCGTTGGGTATCTAATACACTTATAACTACCACCCATATAACTAGAGTATAGACATAGCGTTGGATATCTAATACACTCTAACTAAACACCCAATAAGCCGATAAGACAGCGTTGGAATAATCTAATACCCTTAACTAACACCCAGTAATAGACGATAGCAGCGTTGGTAATCTAATACCCTATAAACTAAACACCCAGATAATAGACGATAGACAGCGTTTGGATAACTAATACAATATAACTAAACACCCATAATATCTACGTATACAGCGTTGGGTCATCTAATACACTATAACTAAACCCCCAGATATAGACGATAGACGCGTTGGGTGAATTAACTACCTATATAAAACACCTACTAATAGAGGATAGACAAGCGTTGGATAATCTATACACTATAACTAAATACCCAGATAATGACGGATAGACAGCGTTGGGTATCTACTACACTCATAAATAAACACCCGATCATAGCGGATAACAACAGCGTTGTAATCTAATACACTATAACTAAACACCCAGACTAATAGACGATAGACAGCGTTGGGTAATCTAATACACTATAAATAAACACCCAGATAATAGAGGATAGACAGCGTTGGATAATCTAATACACTATAACTAAACACCCAGATAATAGACGATAGACAGCGTTGGGTAATCTATACACTAAATACTAAACACCCAGATTATGACATAGCCAGCGTTGGGTAATCAATACACTATAACTAACACCCAGATAATAGATGATCGCATCGTGGATAATCTAATACATATACTACACCCCAGATAATAGAGGATAACAGCGTTGGATATCTAATACACTATAACAAACACCCAATAATAGACTGATATACACAGCGTTGGGTTAATCTAAACCCTATAACTACCCCAATAATAGAGGATAGACCGCGTGTGATACTCTAATACACTATACTAAACACCCAGAAATAGAACGATAGACAGCGTTGGGGTATCTAATACCTATAACTAAACACCCAGATAATAGAGATCGACAGCAGTGGATATCTATTACACTATAACTAAACACCAGATATAACGATAGAAGACCGGTTGGATAATCTAATACACTATAAATAAACACCCCAATAATAGAGGATAGACAAAAGCGTTGGTAATCTAATACACCTATAACTAAACACCCAGATAATAGAGGATAGACAGGTGGGTAATCTAATACACTATACACTAAACACCCGAATATAGACATCGACCGCGTTGGGAATCTAATACACTATAACTAAACACCCAGTAATATGAGGATAGACAAGCGTTGGATAATCTAATACCTATACTACACCCGCCCCAGATAATATATCGATAGACAGCGTTGATAAATCTAATACACTATACCTAAACACCAGACATAGACGATAGACAAGCGTTGGTTCTAAACACTATAAATAACACCCAGATATAGAGGATAGACATCGTGAGATCTAATACACTATAAACTAAAAAACACCCATATAATCGACGATATACATCGTGGATCATCCAAAAAAAACTAATACAAGCTATAACTAAACACCCAGATAATAGCGATAGACAGCTGTTTGTAATCTAAATCACTATAACTAAACACCCCTTATACTAGACGATCGAACAAGCGTTGGGTACATCTAATACACTATAACTAAACAACACCCAGATAAATAGACGATAGACGCGTTGGATATCTAATACCCTATAACTAAACACCCAGATACTAGACATAGACAGCGCTGGATATATCTAATACACTCTACTAAACACCCAATAATAGAGGATAGACAGCGTTGGATTAATCTAAATAACCTATACCTAAACACCCAGATAATAGACGATAGACAGCGTTGGGTAATCGAATACACTATAAGAAACACCCCGATAACGACGATAGCACGTTGGGTAAGCTAATACACTATAACGAAACACCGTAATAAGGATAACATCGTTGGATACTCTATACACATAACTAACACCCAGATAGATAGAGGATAGACCAAGCGTTGGGTATCTAAATACACTATAACTAAACACCCAGATAATAGACGATAGACCACGTTGGGTTATCTAATCCTACCCTATAACTAAACACCCCCTATAATAGACGGATAGACAGCGTGGGTTTATCTAATACACTATAACTAAAACACCCAGATAATGAGACGAAGACGCGTTGGGTATCTATACACTATAACTAACACCACAGATAATAGACTATATACAGCGTTGGGTTTGATCTAATACACTATAACTAAACACCCAGATAATAGACGATAGACCGCGTTGGGTTATCTAATCCACTATAACTCACACCCAGATATAGAACGATAGACGGCGTTGGGTAATCTACTACACTATACTAAACAACCAATAATATACGAAGACAGCGTTGGGTATGCTCCTACCTATACTAAAAACACCCAGATAATAGACAATAGAACCAAGCGTTGGGTAATCTAATACACTAATAGCTAAACACCAGATAATAGACGATAACAGCGTTGGGGGGTGTTTATCTAATACACTATAACTAACACCCAGATATAGACACGTAGAGCAGCGTGGTAACTATACACTACTATACCTAAACCCCCAGATAATAGACTATAAACAAGCGTTGGGTTATCTATACACTATACTAAACACCCAGATAATAGAACCGATAGAACACGTTGGTATCTATTACACTATATAACTAAACACCCAGAAATAGACTATAGACAAAAGCGTTGTGTAATCTAATACACTATAACTAAACCACCTCATATACATAGACGATAGACCGCGTTGGGTTATCTATACACTATAACTAAACAACCCAGATAATAGAGGATAGACAGCGTTTGGTAATCTAATCACTCTAACTCTAAACACCCAGATAATATACGATAGACAGCTTGGGTAATCTATACACACGCCAGTGAAAGACAGGCTATAAATAATAACAAAAAAAAAATATAAAAAAAAAAAAAATAAAAAAAAACATATAATAAAAATAAAAATAAATAAATTAAAAAAAATAAAAGAATAAAAAACAAAAAAAAAAAAAAACAAAAAAAAATAACAAAATAGAAACAAAAAAACCTACACACCCAGATAAAGAGGATAGACAGCGTTTGGATAATCTAATACGCTATACTAAACACCCAGATAATAGAGGATAGACAGGCCGTTGGATCTCTATACACATAACTAAACACCCATAATAATCAAGACGATAGACAGCCGTTGGATAATCCTAATACCCTATACTACACCCAGATCATAGACGGATAGACAGCGTTGGATCATCTACTACAACTATAACTAAACACCCGATCAATAGACGATAGACAGCGTTGGATAATCTAAATACACTATAACTCAACACCCGATAATAGACGTATAGACAGCGTTGGGTATCTAATTACACTATAACTAAACACCTAGATATGACGATGACAGCGTTGGGTAATCTAATACACTATAACTAAAACACCCCGATACTAGACGATAGACAGCGTTGGGTAACCTAATCACTAAACTAAACACCAGATAATAGAGGAGAGACAAGCAGTTGGATAATCTAATACATACTATAACTAAAACACCCAATAATAGACGATGACAGCGTTGGGTAATCCTAATCCACTATAACTAAAACTAACCCAAACACCCAGAATAATAGACCGCTAGACAGCGTTGGTAATCTAATACACTATAACTAAACATCCCAAGATAATGACGATCGACAGCGTTGGGTAATTCTATACACTATAACTAAACACCCCGATAATAGACGATAGACACCGTTGGGGTTTATCTAATACACTATAAATAAACACCCCAGATAATAGACGAAGACAGCGGTTGGGTAATCTCAATACACGATAACTTAAACACCCAGATAATAGAACGATAGACCCGTTGGTAATCTAATACACTATAACTAAACACCCAGATAATAGACGATAGACAGCGTTGGGTAATCTAATACACTATAACTAAACACCCAGATAATAGACGATAGACAGCGTTGGGTAACCTAATACACTATAACTAACCACCCAGATAATAGACGATAGACAGCGTTGGGTTATCTAATACACTATAACTAAACACCCAGATAATAGACATAGACAGCGTTGGATAATCTATACCTATAACAAACACCCAGATAATTAGACGAATAGACAGCGTTGGTAATCTAATACCTATAACTAAACAATACCCAGATAATAGGACATATACAATCGTGTGTAATCTAATACACTATAACTAAACACCCAGAAATAAGACGATAGACAGCTTTGGGTAATCTAATACACTATAACTAAACAACCCAGTAATAGACGATAGACAGCGTTGGGTAATCTAATACACTATAACTAAACACCCAGATCATAGACGATAGACAGCGTTGGGGATTAATACACTATAACTAAACACCTAGATAATAGACGATAGACACGTTTTGGTATCTAATACACTATACTTAAACACCCAGATAATATCGATAGACATCGTGGGGTAACCTATACACTATAACTAAAACAACCCATATATCGAACGATAGACAGCTTGGATATCTTAATACACTATAACTAAACACCCAGATAATAACGATAGACAGCTTTGGGTAATCTAATCACTATAACTAAAACACCCCAGATAATAGGGGATATACCAGCGTTTGGTATCTAATACACTATAACTAAACCCCGATAATACCTAACAGGCGTTTGGATAATCTAATCACGATAACTAAACCTCCAGATAATATACGATAGACAGCGTTGGTAATCTAATACCTATAACTAAACACCCAGATAATAGACGATAGACAGCGTGTGGATATCTAATACACTTCCTAAACACCCAGATAATAGACGTATACAGCGTTGGTAATCTAATACACTATAACTAAACACCCAGATATGAGGATAGACAGAGCGTGGATAATCTAATACACTTAACTAAAACCCCAGCTACTCGAACGATAGCCGACGTTGGTTAATCTATACAACTATAACTAAACACCCAGATAATAGAGGATAGACCAGCGTGATATTAATACACTATAAACTAACCTCCAGATAATGACGATAGACAGCGTTGGATAATCTATACACTTAACTAAAACACCGCATATAATAGACTGATAGACAGCGTTGGATATCTAATACACTATAATTAAAACACCCAGATTATAGACGATAGACAAGCGTTTGGTAATCTAATCACTATAACTAAACACCCAGATAATAGACGATAGACAGCGTTGGGTAATCTATACACTATAACTAACACCCAGATACCTAGACGCTAGACAAGCGTTTGGGTACCTAATACACTATAACTAAACCCCCAGATAATCGACATAGACAGCGTTGGGTAATCTAATACACTATAACTAACACCCCCAGATAATAGAGGATAGACAGGAGTTGGATAATCTATACACTATAACTACACAAACACACCCAGATAATAGACGATAGAACAGCGTTGGGTAATCTAATACACTATAACTAAACACCCAGATAGACGTAGACCGCGTTGGGTAATCTAATACACTATAACTAACACACAGATATAGGACGATAGACAGCGTTGGATCATCTAATACACTATACTAAACACCCAGATAATAGAGGATAGACAAGCGGTGGGTAAATCTAATACACTATAACTAAACACCCAGATAATAGACGATAGACAGCGTTGGGTAATCTAATCCTTACTAAACAACCCAGATATAACGATAGACAGCGTTGGTAATCTAATACACTATAACTAAACACCCAGCTAATAGAACGATAGAACAGCGTTGGGTAACTAATACACCTATAACTAACCACCCAATAATAGAGGACGGATAGACCGCGTTGGGTAATCTAATACACTATAACTAAACACCCATATAATAGACGAATAGAACCGCGTTGGGAAATCAATACCTATAACTAAATCACCCAGAATAATATAACGATAGACAGCGTTGGGTATCTAATACACTATAACTAACACCCAATAATAGACGTAGACATCGTTGGGTAATATCTGAATACACTATAAACTAAACACCCCGAGAATAGACGATAGACGCTTTGGGTAATCTAATACCACTATAACTAAACACCCACGATAATAGACGCTAGAAACAGCGTTGGTAATCTAATTACCCTATAACTACACACCCAGATAAAACGATAGACAGCGTTGGGTAAATCTATACAACTTAACTAAACACCAGAACTAGACTATAGACAGCGTTTGGTAATCTAATACACTATAACTAAACAACCCGGATAATAGACGATAACAGCGTGTGGGTAACCTAATACACTATAACTAACCCCAGATAATGACATAGCACGTTGGATAATCAATACACTATAAACTAAAACAACCCGATAATAGACGATAGAACAGCGTTGGGTAATCTAATACCTATAAACTAAACACCCAGATATAGAGGATAAGACAGCGTTGGATAATCTAATCCACTATAACACTGAACGCCGACTAATATACGATTAGACAAGCGTTGGGTATCTATACATATACCTAAACACCCAGATAATAGACGATCGACAGCGTTGGTTATCTCAATACCTAATAACTAAACACCCACTATATAGACATAGAACAAGCGTTGCGTAATCTAATACACTATAACTAAACACCCAGATAATAGACGATAGACAGCGTTGGATAATCTAATACACTATAACTAAACACCCCAGATAAGAGACGATAGACAGTTGCGTTGTAATCTAATACACTATAACTAACACCCATATATAGACGATGACAGCGTTGGGTAACCTAATACACTATAACTAAACACCCAGATAATAGACGATAGACAGCGTTGGGTAATCTAATACAACTATAACTAAAAAACAACCCAATAATGACGATAGAACACGTTGGATAAGCTAATACAACTATAACTCAACACCCCAGATAATAGACGATAAGACCGCGTTGGGTAATCTAATACAGCTATAAACTAAACACCCAGATAATAGAGATAGACAGCGTTGGTATCTAATACACTATAACTAAACACCCAGATACTATAGGATAGACAGCGTTGGGTAATCTACTCACTATACTAAAACACCCAGATATAGACGATAGACAGCTTTGGGTAATCTATAACGCTACTAAAACACCCCGATAAATAGAGGATAGACAGCGTTGGGTATCTAATACACTATAACTAAACACCCCTAAATAAGGATAGACAGCGTTGGGTACTCTAATACAACTATAAACACACACCCCCAGATATATGAGGATAGACCAAGCGTTGGGTAATCAATACACTAAACTAAACACACCCAGATAATAAGAGGATAGACAGCGTTGGGTCATCCTAATCCACTATACTTAACACCCAGATATAGACGATAGACACGTTGGGTATCTAATACACTATCTCAACACACCCGATAATAGACGATAGACTCGTTGGGTAACCTAATACCCTATAACAAACACCCCGTAATAGAAACGATAGACGCGTTGTTATCTAATAAACTAATAACTAACACCCGCGATAATATACGATAGACAGCGTTGGGTAATCCCCGAGAGAACCTTCATACCCGATAACTAAACTAAACCCCTATAATAGCGAATAGACAAAAAAGAAAGTCGTTGGGTTTCTAATACACTATAAATAGCACCCCAGATAATATACGATCGACAGCGTTGGTTAATCTAATACACTAGAACTAAACAACCCAGATATGACATAGACAGCGTTGGGTAATCAATACCTATACGAAACAACCCAGATAATAGACGATAGACATCTTTGGGTAACCTAATACCTATAACTACACCCGCTAATAGACGATAGACAGCGTTTGGGTTATCTAATAGCACTGTAACAAAACACCCAGTAATTAGGGATAGACGCGTTGGTAATCTAATACACTATACTACACACCACCCAGATAAAAGACATAGACAGTCGTTGGATAATCTAATACCTATAACTAAACAACCCAGCATAATAGACGATGACAAGCGTTGGATAATCTCATCACTATAACTAAACCCCAGAGAAATAGACGTAGACAGCATGAGCGTTGGGTAATCTAATACACTATAACTATAATCACCCCCCAGATAAAGACGATAGCAGCGTTGATCCTAATACACTATAACTAAAACACCCAGATAATAGACTATAGACACGTTGGATAAGCTAATACACTATAACTAAACCCCCGATACTAGACGATAGACAGCGTTGGATCATCTAATAACCCTATAACTAAACACCAGCCGATCATAGACGATAGACAGCGTTGGCTAATCTATACACTATAAACTAACACCCAGATAAAAAACTAGACACGTAGACATCGTTTGGATATCCTAATACACTATAACTAACCCCCAGATAATAGACCGTAGACAGCGTTGGGTAAATTAATACCCTATAACTAAAACACCCAGATAATAGACGAATAGACAGGCGTTTGTACCTAATAACACTATACTAAACCCCCAGATAATAGACGATAGACAGCGTTGGGTAATCTAATACACTATAACTAAACACCCAGATAATAGAGGATAGACAGCGTTGGATAATCTAATACACTATAACTAAACACCCAGATAATGCACGATAGACAGCGTTGGTAATCTAATACACATAACTAAACACCCAGATCATAGACGATAGACAGCTGTTGTGTAATCTAATACCTATAACTAAAACACCCAGAATAATAGACATAACAGCTGTGGCTAATCAATCACTATAACTAAACACCCAGATACTAGAGGATAGACAGCGTTGGATAATCTAATACACTATAACTGAACACCCAGATAATAGACGATAGACACGTTGGAGTAATCTAATAACACTATACTTAAACACCCAGATACTTAGCGATAGACAAGCGTTGGTACTCTAAACACACTATAACTAAACACCCAGATAATAGACGATAGACAGCGTTGGATAATCTAATACACTATAACTAAACACCCAGATAATAGACGATAGACAGCGTTGGGTAATCTAATACACTATAACTAACCCCCCAGATAATGACGATAGACCAGCGTTGGATAATCCTAATCCTATAACTAAACACCCAAAATAGACGATAGACAGCGTTGGATAATCTAATACACTATAACTAAACACCCAGATAATAGACGATAGACAGCGTTGGATAATCTAATACACTATAACTAAACACCCAGATAATAGACGATAGACAGCGTTGGGTAATCTAATACACTATAAAACTCAACAACCCAGAGCAATAGAGAGAGACAGCGATTGGGTAATCCTAATACACTATACCTAAACACCCAGAGAATAGAACGATGACAGCGTTGGGTAATCTAATACACTATAACTAAACACCCAGATAATATACGATAGACAGGGCGGTGGATACTCAATACACTATAACTAAACACCCAGATAATAGACGATAGACAGCGTTGGATAATCTAATACACTATAACTAATCACCCAGATAATAGACGATAGACAGCCTTGGGTAATCTAATACACTATAACTAAACACCCGGATACATAAAACGATAGACATCGTTGGGTAATCCTCATACCCTATAATAACTAACACCCATATAATAGACGATAGACAGCTTGGTAATCTAATACACTATAACTAAACCCCAGATAATAGACGATATCAGCGTTGGTAATTAATTCACTATAACTAACACCCAGATAATGGACGATAGACAGCGGTGGATACTCTGAATACACTAGAACTAAACACCCAGAAATCGACATAGACGCGTTGGGTAACCTAAATACCTATAACTAAACAAACCCAGATATAGACGATAGACAGCGTTGGGTAACTAATACACATAACGTAAACACCCAGATATCGAACGAAGACAGCGTTGGATTAATCTAATACTCTATAACTACACCCCCGATATGACATAGACGCGTTGGTTAATCTAATACACTATAACTAACACCAGATAATAGCGGATAGACAGCGTTGGGTAGATCTATACACTATACTAACACCCAGATAATAGAGGATAGACACGTTGGGTCAATCTAATACACTATAACTAACCCCCCAGATTAATAGAGGATAGACAGCGGTGGGTAATCTAATACACTATAACTAAACACCCAGATAATCGAGGATAGACAGCGTTGGGTAATCTAAATAACACTATAACTAAACACACCCAGATAATAGAGGATAGACAGCGTTGGGTAATCTAATACACTATAACTAAACACCCAGATAAGAGAGGATAGACAGCGTGGGTAAATCTAATACACTATAACTAAACACCCGATAATAGAGATGACAGGCGTTGGGGTAATGTCTAATCCACTATAACTAAACCCCTCCCCAGATAATAGAGGCTAGACACAGCGTTGGGTAATCTAATACACTATAACTAAACACCCAGATAATAGACGATAGACAAGCGTTGGGTAATCTAATACACTATAACTAACACCCAGATAATAGCGATAGACAGCGTTGGGTAACCTACTACACAGAACTAAACACCCAGATAATCGACGATAGACATCGTTGGGTACTAATACCCTATAACTAAACACCGATATAGACGTAGACAGCTTTGGGTTATCTAATACACTACTAACTAAACACCCAGATAATGAAATAGGACGCGTTGGGTTATCTATACACTATAAATAAACACCCTAGATAATAGACGATAGACAGCAGCGTTGGGTAATCTAATAACACTATAACTAAACACCCAGTAATAGATCGATGACAAGTCGTTGGGTAATCTTAAACACTATCAGAAACTACAACACCCAGATACTAGAGGATAGACAAAGCGTTGGGTAATCTAATACACTAATAACGAACATCCCAGATAATCGAGGATAGACAGCGTTGGGTATCTAATACACTATACCTAAACACCCATATAATATACTGATAGCCAGCGTTGGGGTCTATCTAATACACTATAAATAAACACCCAGTATAGACGATAGACAGCGTGGAGGGGGGGGGGGGGGGGTATCTTACAGCTATCACTAAACACCCAGATAATAGACGATATACAGCGTTGGGTAATCTAATCCCCTATAACTACACACCGCAGATAATAGACGATAGACAGCGGGGTTGGGTAATCTAATACACTATAAAACTAACCAACCACATATATAGACGATATAAGCGTGGTTATCTAATACACTATAACTAACAACCCAGATAATAGACCGATAGACACCGTGGGTAATCTAATACACTATAACTAAACACCCAGATAATGACGATAGAAAACGTTGGTACCTCTATACACTACTAACTAAACACCCAGATAATAGACGATAGACATCTTGGGTATCTCATTAACCCTATAAATAAACACCACCAGATAATACGATAGACACGGTTGGTTCTAATACACTATAAATAAAACACCGCCAGATAATGACGATAGACAGCGTTGGGTAATCTAATACACTGTAACTAAACACGCCAGATATAGACGCATGACGCGTTGGGTAAGCTAATACCCTAAATAACTCAACAACCCAGTATAATAGACGAGAGACAGCGTTGGGTACTAATACACTATCACTCAACACCCAGATAATGACGATAGACAGCGTTGGGTAATCTAATACACACTGTAACTAACAACCCAGATCTAGACGAATAGACGCGGTGGGTACTCTAATACACTATAACTAACACCCAGATAATAGAGCGATAACAGCGTTGGGTTAATCTAATACACTATACCTAACAGCCCAGATAATAGACGCTAGACAGCGTTGGATATCAATACACTATAACTAAACACCCAGATATAACGAAGACAGCGTTGGGTAATCTAATACACTACTAACTAACACCCAGATAATGACGATAGACAGCTTGGTAATCTAATACCCTATAACTACACACCCAGATAATAGACGATAGACAGCGTTGGGTAATCTAATACACTATAACTAAACACCCAGATATAGCCGATAGACACGTTGGGTAATCTAATACACTAATAATAAACACCCAGATAATAGACGATATACAGCGTTGGGTAATCTAATACACTATACTAAACACCCAGGAAGAGACGATAGACAGCGTTTGGTTATCTAATACAAATACACTAGAACTAACACCCCACCAGATAATAGAGCTAGACAGCGTTGGGATATCCTAATACACTATAACGAACACCCGATAATAGACAAGACAGCGTTTGGTAATCTAATACACTATAATATAACTAAACACCCAGATAATAGAGGATAGACAGCGTTGGCCTCTAATACCCTGATACTAAAACCCAGATAATAGACGTAGGAACAACGTTTGGAAATATCTAATACACTATAACTAAACACCCAATAATAGGACGATAGACAGCGTTGGGTAATCTAATCCACAATAAATAAACACCCAGATACTCGACGATAGACAGCGTTGGGTTTATCTCAATCACTAAATTAACACCCAGATAATCGAACGATAGCAGCGTTGGTTAATCGAATACACTATACTAAACACCCAGATAATAGACGATAGACCAGCGTTGGGGTAATCTAATACACTATAACTAAACACCCAGATAATAGACGATAGACAGCGTTGGGTAATCTAATACACTATAACTAAACACCCAGATAATAGAATTATTTTACAAACACTATAGCAGTATGGCAGCCCCGTGTCTGGACAATCTGCTTATAGATTGCGGATGTCAGGTGTGTGAGGGGCTAATTAGATTAAAGGTGCAGCCTGAGCACAGGAACCAGGTAGAACGTGAGGTGGCCCCAGTGGAATGGGGATTTTAATTAGGTTTCCATTAGTTGTGTTGAGGAAATGTCAGGGCGGAGGAATTAAAGTTCCATTAGATGTTCTGTGTTTTTTCCATTAGGAAATTAACCCCTTGAGGGCCACAATCTCCCCCCTGCACCGTCTTTTTAATAAAGGCAATTCTCATTCTTACTTGATTTGGGCTCTTTTATTGAAGCATTTGTCTTTAGCTAATAGTTTAAACCAATGACTTCCCTTGGAATGATATTTTATTGCAGCCTAATTGGACACCTTTTTTACAATCAATTCTGTCAGATCGCATTTGTTTAAACAGATCGGATTCTGTAATGCTTCCATACCGAGCCAACTCCCAATAAAGTTTCATAAGCTTTAGAGAAAGTTTGATTTTTAAAGAGACAAAACTACTAATGAAATCCCCATGAAGCCTCGTGTAGACGTTCCTATATTAATCCAATACAGACACAGTGTTCTTTCTATACTATATCTACTTATATATATACTTTCTATACTATATCTACTTATATAGATATATACTTTCTATACTATATCTACTTATATATATATACACTTCCTATATTATATCTACTTATATATATATACACTTCCTATATTATATCACGTAAATATATTACTTTTCTATACAATATCTACCTTATATATATACACTTCTTATACTTATCTAACTTATATATATATATAATATATATATATAACTTCCTATAACTATGATCTACTTTTATATATAATTAGATCATATATATATATATATAATATATATACGTATATATATATATATATATATCTATATATATATACTTTTCTATGACGATATCTACTTATATATAGCTTTCTATACTATATCTACTTATATATATACTTTCTATAACTACATACTTATATATATATACACTTCCTTCACTATATCTACTTATATATATACTTTCTATCTATTTACTTATATATATACTTTCTATAACTATAGTCTACTTATAATATATACGTTCTATACTATATCTACTTAATATATATACTTTTTCTATACTACATCTACTTATATATACACTTCCTGATACTATAATCTACTTCTATAGTAATACTTTCTAACTATATCTACTTATATATATATATAATATATATATATATATATATACTTTCTAATACTATATCTACCATATATATATATATATAATATATATATATATACTTCTATACATTCTACTTATATATATTACTTTTCGATACTCTATCTACTTATATATATACTTTCTATACTTGTCTACTTATATATATACTTATCTATACTCTATCTACTTCATATTATATAAGACTTTCAATCTATATCTACGTATATGTATATACTTTCTATACTTATCTACTTATATATCTATAAACAAAATATATCATACTATAGATATATAATATTATAGTATATATATATATATACTATATCTACTATCTATATATATAACTTTCTATACTTATATATATATATATATATATTATATTCCTATACTATATCTACTTATATATATATACTTTCTATACATATCTACTTATATATATATACTTTCTATACTCTATCTACTTATATATATATATACTTTCTATACTCTGTCTACTTATATATATATATATATACTTTCTATACTCTATCTACTTATATATATATATACTTTCTATACTATATCTACTTATATATATACTTTCCATTCTATATCTACTTGATATAGTTTTTGTATAAGTTGCTTTCCAGTACGGCACCTGGGCTATTGATAAGACGGAGGAGTGCAAGAGGAGTTTGGCGCTACTTTTATATATATATATATATATATACTATATCTAATTATATATATATACTTTCTATACTATATCTACTTATATATATATATACTTTCTATACTATATCTACTTATATATATATACTTTCTATACTATATCTACTTATATATATACTTTCTATACATAATCTACTTATATATATATACACTTCCTATACTATATCTACTTATATATATACTTTCTATACTATATCTACTTATATATATATATATATATATATATATATATATATATACTTTCTATACTATATCTACTTATATATATACTTTCTATACTATATCTACTTATATATATATATATATTTTCTATACTATATCTACTTATATATATATACTTTCTATACATATCTTACGAGAGAGCAGGGGAGAACGATATAGACGGGAAGCAGGGAGATACGATAAGACGGAGATCAGTGAAGCCGAAGACACGGGATTATCAGTGAGAGACGAATAGACACGTGATAGCATTGCATATATACGAGAGAGACGTTTATAATCATTTAATATACTCTTATATCCTTTAAAATATCATTATATACTATATATACTTGTATATTCAATTATATACTATATAACTTTATATCATTTTATCTATATATCGTTATATCATTTATATACTAATATACTTATATCATTTTATATTACTATTATACTTTCATATCACATTTATATACTATATATACTTTTATATCATTTATATACTATATACACTTATATCTTTTGAACATATACTAATACACTTTATATCATTTTATAGACTATATTACTTTTATCCTTTATTACTATATATACTTTATATCATTATATACTATAGATACTTTATCATTTAATATACTATAATACACTTTAATTATCATTTATATAACTATAGTACTTTATTCATTTTATATACTATTATACTTATATCATTTATATACTATATCACACGTTATATCATTTATAATACTTTTAATACCTTTAATGTACTATATATACTTTAATCTCATTTCGATACGATAGATACTTTAATTCATTTATAATACTAGATAGACTATATATCATTTATATACTATATATACTTTTAGATCATTTATATACTAATACACCTTTAAATCATTTTATATACTTTATATCATTTATATCCATAAAACTTTACTCATTTATATACTATATATACTTTATATCATTTATATCCTATATATACTTTATATCATTATATACTTATATATACTTTATATCATTTATATACATAATATCCTCTTTTATATCATTTATTACTATATATACTTTATATCATGTCTATCTATTACTTTTATATCATTTATATACTATATATACTATATATCATTTATATTACTATATATACTTTATATCACTTTATATACTCTATAGACTTTATATCATTTATATACTAGTAGATACTTTATATATTTATATCACCATATATACTTTATATCCTTTTATATACTATATAACTTTATATCAAATTTATATACTAATATATCTTTATATCATTTATACTCAGTTATATACTTATATCATTTATATACTAATATATACTTTATATCATTTATATACTATAGATCTTTATTCAGTTATATACTATAGATACTTTAATTCCATTTATATACTATATATCCTTTATATCATTTATATACTATAATCTTTATAATCATTTATATACTATTATATACTTTTTATTATCATTTATATACTATAAACTTTATATCATTTATATACTATATTCCTTTATATCATTAATACTATATATACTTTATACATGGTATAGCCTATATTACTTTATATCATTTATAACTATATAAACTTTATATCATTTATACTAATATTACTTTATATCATTTATTATACTATATCTACTTTATACATTTATATACTATGATACGTTATATTCATTTATAACTATAGATACTTTATATCATTTTATATACTATATATACTTTTATATCATTTAATCTACTAAATAGCTTTATCTCATTTATATACTATAGATACGTTATATCATTTATCATAACTTATATAACTTTATATCATTTAATATACTTATATCCTTTATTATACTATTATACTTTTATATCATTATATACTATATATACTTTTATATCATTTTTATATACTATATATACTTTTATCATTATATACTATATATACTATATATCCTTTCTATACTAATATACACTTTTATATCATTATAATACTTTATATCATTGTTAATCTATAATATACTTTATATCATTTTATATACTATCTATACTTAATCATTTATATCCTATATATACTTTAATCATTTATATACTATATATACTTTATTATCATTTCTATTACTATTATACTAATAGATCCATTTATATACTATATATACTTTATATCATTTTTATACTATAGAGACTTTATCTCCTTTATATACTCATTATACTTTATAAGCATTGATATACTATAACACCTTATATCATTTATATACTATATATACGGCTATATCATTTATATACTTATATACTTTATATCATTTATCATACTATATATACTTTATATCATTTATATCTCTATCTACGTTATATCATTTACCTACTATATATCTTTATATCATTTATGTACTATAGTACTTTATATCATTTATATACTATATATACTTTATATCTTTATATACTATATATACTTAATATCATTTCTATACTTATATAACTTTATATCATTTATATACTATTATACACTTTAATATCATTTCATTATACTTAATCATTTATATACTATATATACCTTTATATCATTTATATCTATATACTACTTTATAGCATTTGATATACTATAGAAACTTTATACCTTTAGAATACTATATATACTTTCATATCATTGAGATACTATATATACTTTATATCATTTATATACTATAGATACTTTTATATCATTATATACTATATATACTTTATATCATTTCAAAAAAAAAATTTACTATAGATCTTTATATCATTTATATACTAATATACTTTATATCAATTTATATACTATATCCACCTTATATCATTTATATACTATTATACTTTATATCATTTATTACATATACACTTTAGATCATTTATATACTATATAGAGTTTTTCTTTATATCATGTTCATACTGAATATAAACTTTATAGCATTTTATATACTATATATCTTTATATCATTTATATACTATATATACTTTATATCATTTATTACTATATATACTTTATATCATTTATATACTATAATCTTTCTATCATTTATATACTATAGATACTGTTTATCAATTTTATATACTATATATACTTTATATCATTTATATACTAATCTACTTTATATCATATATACTTATATATACTTTATAGCATTTATAAACTATATATAACTATATTCATTTATATACTATATATACTTTATAGCATTTATATACTAAAGATACTTTATAATCAGTTATATAACTCATAATACTTTATATCATTTATATACTCTATATACTTTATAATCATTTCTATCCTATATATACTTTTATATCATTTATATACTATATACTTTATTCATTATATCTATATATACTTTATGCATTTATATACTATATATACTTTAATATCATTTAAAACTAAGATAACTTTTATAATCATTTATATACATATATACTTTATATCATTTATCTCTATATATACTTGTTATCATTTTATCTACTATATATACTTTATATCAGTTATATACTATATATACGTTATATCATTTCATAATAACTTTAGAAATATACTTGATATCATTTATATATACTTATATCTACTTTATATCATTTATATACTATATAAACTTTTACATCATTTATAGATTGTTTACTATATATACTTTACTATCCAATTTATATACTATATATACTTTATTATCATTTATTACTATTATACTTATATCATTTATATACTATATACTTTATATCATTTATATACTATTACCCGTTATATCATTTTAATATATATATACTTTTTATATCATTTATATACTATATATACTTTATATCATTTAATATACTATATATACTTTTATATCATTATATAACTAAATATACTTTATATCATTTTATACTATATATACTGTATAATCGATTTATATACATATATTACTTTATATCATTTATCTACATATACACTTTTATATCATTTATCTACTGATCTATACTTTATATCATTTAATCTATATATCTACTTTATATCATTTATATACTAATACTTGTAGCTATCATTTAGTACTATATCACTTTATATCATTTATATACTATATACACTTTATATGCATTTATATACTATAGACACTTTATATCCCCTTTTAAAACAAAATACTTAACTAACAAAAAATTAAAAAAATATACTTTATATCATTTTATATACTATATATACTTTTATCATTTTATATACTAGATATACTTATATCAATTTATAGACTTATTATACTTTATATCATTTATATACATATCGACTTTATATCATTTATTACTATATATACTTTATATCATTTTATATCTCTATAATCTTTATATCATTTATATACTAATATACTTTATATCATTTATATACTATAGATACTTATATCATTTATATACTATATATAACTTTTATATCATTTATATACTATATTACTTTAATTCATTTATTACTAGATATACTTATATTCATTTTATACTATATATACCTTATCTCATTTATATACTATATAATACTTTTATATCTTTATATACTTACTATACTTTCTATCATTTGTATACTATATATCCGTTATATCATTTATATACTATATTACTTTAGATCATTATATATAATATATACTTTATATCATTTTATATACTTATATACTTATATCATTTATCTACTATATCTACTTATATCATTTATATACTATCTATACTTGATATCAATGATATACTATAGATACTTTATATCATTTATATACTATAGATACTTTATATCATTTATATACTATATATCCTTTATATCATTTATTAACTATATAGAACTTGATATCAGTTAATCCTATAGATACTTTTATATCATTTATATACTAGATACTTTATATCATTTCGCTACTATAATATACTTTATTCATTTATATACTATATATACTTTATCTCCTTTATATACTATATACACTTTTAATCTCATTTTATACTAATATACTTTATTCCATTATATACTATATATACTTTATATCATTTATATACTATATATACTTTTTATATCATTTATAATCCTATAGCTACTTTAATATCATTTATATACTAGATACTTTATAATCATTTATATACTATTATACTTTATATCATTTAATAATATAGATACTTTATATCCTTTAATATACTATATACCTTATATCATTTATATTAACTATATATCTTTAGATCATTTATACTACTCATATATACTTTAAATCAATTTATATACTAAAATAGCTACGTTATATCATTTATATACTATCGATCTTTATATCAGTTATATACTATATATAGGGGCTTTATATCATTTATATACTATAGACACTTTAATATCATTTATATACTATATATACTTTATATCTTATATACTATATATACTTTATACATGTAGATACTATCTACTTTTATCATTTATTTACTAATATCCACTGTTTATATCATTTAATAACTATATACACTTATTATCATGTATATACTATATCCACTTTATATCAGTTATATTACTATATACCTTTAATCATTTATATCCAATATATACTTTAAATATCAATTTATATACATATATACTTTCTATCATTTATTACATAATATACTTTATATCATGTCTATACTATATATACTTTATATCATTTATATACTATATATACTTTATATCATTATATACTATCTATACTTTTATATCATTTATATACTATAATACTTTTATATCATTTATATAATATAATTACTTTTATATCATTTATATACTATCTATAACTTTAATATCATTTATATACTATATATACTTTATATCTTTATATACTAATATAGTACTTTATATCATTTCATATACTAATTAGACCTTATATCATTTATATACTATATCTACTTTATATCATTTATATACTTAATATACTTTAGATCATGTATATACTATATATACTTTATATCATTTATATACTATATATACTTATATATTTATATACTATATAGTATAGTACTATATATACTTTTAGATCATTTATATACATATATTACTTTATATCATTTTATACTATATATACTTTATATATTATTCCATAGATACTTTATATCATTTATATACTATATATACTTTATATCATTGATATACCATAGCTATTTATATCATTTATATACTATATATACTTGTATATCATTTATCTACTATATATACTTTATAATCATTTCTATACTAGATGACTTGTATATCATTATATACTATATATACTTATATCATTTCTATACTAGATATACCTTTATTCATTTATATCCATATAGACTTTATTATTATTTATATACCATATATTACTTTATTCAGTTATATACTATTATACTTTATTCATTATATATACCATATACTTTATATCATTTATATACTAATATACTTTATATCTTTAATACTATCTATACTTTATATCATTTATATACTATATTAATACTTTATATCATTTATATACTACATATACTTTATATCATTTATATACTATTATCGGTATATCATTTTATCTTATATACTTTTATATCATTTTATATACTAGATATACTTTAAATCATTTATATACTATATCTAACTTTATATCATTTAATATACTATATATACTTTTATATCATTTATATACTATATATACTTTATATCATTTATATACTATATATACTTTATATATTATAATACTACAAAAAATATATACTTTATTCATTTATATACTATAGATACTTTATATGCAATTTATATACTATATCTACTTTATATCATTTTTTTTTTTTTTAGATTAACACTTTAAAAATATATACTTTATTCAGTTTATACTATAGATACTTTATTCAGTTATAAATACTATAGATACTTTATATCAATTTATATACTATATATACTTTATATCCTTATAACTATATACACTTTATATCATTTATATTACTATTATACTTATTTCATTTATTAATATTATACTTTATGTCATTTATCTACTATTATACTTTATATCATTTATATACTATCGATACTTTTATATCATTTATACATCTATAATACTTTATATCATTTATATACTATATATACTTTATATCAGTTATATACTATAGATACTTTATATCCTTTATATACTAATATACACTTTAGATCGTTATATCCGATATATACTTTATATCATTTATATACTATAATATACTTTATATCATTTATTATACTAGAGATATTTATTCGTTATATACTATAGATCGTTATATCATTTATATCGTATATACTTTATATCATTTATATACTTATATACTTATATCATTTATATACTCTAATAACTTTAATATCATTTTATCTACTATAGATACTTTATTCATGTATATACTATAGATCTTTATTCATTTATATACTATATAACTTATATCATTTATATACTCTAGATACTTTATATCAATGTATATTCTATAGATAATTTATATCATTTATATACATATATCTTTTTATACATTTAATATACTATATATACTTTATATCATTATATACTATATATACTTTATATCATTTATATACTATAATATACCTTTATATCATTTATATACTATATATACTTTATATCATTTAATATACTATATACACTTATATCATTTATCTCTATATACACTTTAATCATTTATCTACTATATCACTTTATATCAGTTATCGATTATATCTCGTTATATCATTTAATATACTATATATACCTTTATATATTTATCTACTATATATACTTTATATCAATTTATATACTATATCTACTTTATATCATTTATATACAATATACTATATATCATTTATAATACATAATACTTTATATCATTTATAATACTATATAAACTTTATATCATTTAGATACTATAGATACTTTATATCATTTATATCTTATATACTTATATCATTTATATACTATATATACTTTAATATCATTTATTCTATATAGACTTTATATCATTTATATACATATATACTTTATATCATTTATTACTCTATATACTTTATATCATTTATATACGATAGATACTGTTCTATCTCATTTATATACTAATATAAACTTTATATCATTTTATATACTATATACTTTATATCATTTATATCCTATATACACGTTTATCATTATATACTTATATACTTCAATATCATTTATATACTCTTTATATACTTTATTCATTTTATATACTTATATATACTTTATTCATTTAATATACTATAATTCCTTTATATCATTTATATCCTATATATACTTTATATCATTTATATCTATATATACTTTATATCATTATATACATATCTACTTTATATCATTTATATACTATATATCTTTATATCATTTATATACGATATATCTTTATATCATTATAGACTATATCTTCTTTATATTCATTTATATACTAATCTATACTTATCTCATTATATACTATATATACTTTTATCATTTAAACTATATATACGTTATATCATTTATATACTATATATACTATATATCATGTTATATACTAGATATACTTTTATATCATTTATATACTATAGTATACTTTATATCATTTATATACTATATATCCTTTTATATCATTTTATACCTATATCTACTTTATATCATTTTATATATCTATATACTTTATATCATTTATATATAAATCTTTATATCTTTATAGACTATATTATACTTTATATCATTTATATACTTATTACTTTATATCAGTTATATACTACTATCTACTTTATATCATTTTAGATACGATATATACTTTATATCATTTATTACTATATATACTTGTATATCATTTATATACTCTATATACTTTATATCAGTTATATACTATATATACTTTATATCATTATTACTATATATACTTGTATCATTTATATACTATTATACTTTGTGATCTTTATATACTATATCCTTTTATCATTTATATACTATCTATACTTTATATCATTTATATACTATATATCCTGTTTATATCATTTATAATACATATAGTACTTAATATCATTTAATATACGATATCTTGTATACAATTTATATACTATATAATACTTTAATGTTTATATACTATATATACTTTTATCGTTTAATATACTATAATACTTTATATCATTTATATACTATATCATCCTTTATATCATTTTATATACTATATACACTTTATATCATGTATATACTATATCAATACTTTATATCATTCATATACTATATATACTTTATATCAATTCATATCTATATATACTTTCTACATTTATTACTATATATACTTTATATCATTTATATACTATATATACTTTAATTCATTTATATACTATATATACTTTATATCATTTATATACTATATATACGTGTAGTATAATTTATATACATATATCTTTAGATCTTTATATACTATACACTTTATAGCATTTATATACTATATACCTTTAATATCATTTTATACGATATGACTTTATATCAGTTTAATACTATATTCCTTTATATCATTTATATACTATATATACTTTCTATCTTTATATACTATATATACTTATATCATTTATATACTATATATAACTATATATCATTATATATATATATACTTATATATCAATTATATACTAATATACTTTATATCATTTTATATACTATATACTTTAATCATTTTATATCTATATATACTTTATATCATTATATACTATATATACTTTATATCATTTATATACTATATATACGTTATATCTTTATTACTATATATACTTTATATCCATTATTACATTATACTTTATATCATTTAATATCCTAATATACTTTATTCATTTATATACTATAGATACTTGATATCATTTATAATGAACTAGATCTCCTTTATATAATTTCTATCACTATATAACTTTATATCATTTATATACTAATATACTTTATATCGTTTATATACTATATATACTTTATATCACTTTTATATACTATATATAACTTTATAATCATTTATATACTATATACACTTTAGTCATTTATATACTATATATACGTTATATCATTCTATACTATATATACTTTATATCATTCATATACTATATATACTTTATATCATTTATATCTAATATATCCTTTATATCTTTATATCCTATATCTACTTATATCATTTATTACTATAATAGACTTTATATCAGTTATATACTATATATACTTTAATAATTGATATCTATATATACTTTATATCATTTATATACTCATCACTTTATATCATTTATATACTATATACACTTTATATCATTTATATACTATATATACTTTATATCATTTACTATACTATATATACTTTATATCATTTCTATACTATATATACTTATATCATTTATATCCTATATATATACTTTATATCATTTATTTACTATAACACTTTAATATCATTTTATTACTATATCCACTTTATATCATTTAATATACTATATACACTTTATAGCATTTATAATTACTATATATTACTTTATATCATTTCCATACTATGATAACTTTCTATCATTCATATACTATATCATACATTTTTTATATCCATTTTCATATACTCTATAATACTTTTATCATTTATATACTATATCTATATTTATTCATTATATACTATATATACTTTTATATCATTTATATCCTATATATACTTTATATCATTTATATCTATAACTACTTATATCATTTATATACTATATATCCGTTATATCATTATATACTATACACTTTATATCATTTATATACTATATCACGTATATCAGTTATATCTATATATACTTAGTATCATTTATCTACTATATATAACTTTAATATCATTTATATACTATATATACTATTATCATTTATATACTATATATACTTTATTCATTTATATCCTATAAATACTTTATCTCCTTTTATATACTATATACTTATAATCATTTATATACTATATAATCCTTTAATATATTTATATACTATATATACTTTAATCATTTATAATACTATATATACTTTATATCATTTATATACTATATATACTTTAATATCATTTATATACTAATATACTAGATATCTTTATATATATATATCTTTATATCATTTATATACTAGATATACTTTTATATCATTTAATAACTATATACTTTACTATCATTTATATACTATATACACTTTATATCATTATATACTATTATCCTTTATATCATTAATATCTATATACACTTTAATATCATTTATATACTATATATACTTTATATCATTATATACTATATATACTTTTATATCATTTATATACTAGATATACTTTCTTCATTTATATACCTATATATACTTTTATATCATTTATAATACTATTGACTTTTATATAATTTATTACTATAGGATACTTTATATCATTTATATACTATATATACTTTATATCATTTATTACTATATATACTTTAATATCATTCTATCTATATTATACTTTATATCATTTTATACATATATACCTTATATCATTAATACATATATACTTTATCTCATTTATCTACTATATATACTTTATATCATTTAGAACTACTTATCTCCTTTATATCATTTAATTATCCTATATATACTTTATATCTTTATTATCTCTATTACTTATTCATTTTATACTTAGATACTTTATATCATTTATATACTAATATATACGTTATATCATTCTATACTATAGATACTTTATCTCATTTATATACTATATATACTTTAATATCCATTTTATTACTATATATACGTTTTTATAGCATTTATATACTATAATATACGTATATCCTTTAATACTATATATACTTAATATCATTTATATACTTATATATACTTTTATCATGTATATACTATCGATACTTTATATCATTTATATACGATAGATACTTTATATCATTATTACTATATATACTTTATTCATTTATATACTATATACACTTTATATCATTTATATACTATATACACTTATATCATTTATATCTATAGATACTTTATATCATTTATATACTAATAGATACTTTTCTCATTTATATACTATATTACTTTATATCAATTTATATACTATCATATACTTTTATCATTATATACTATATATACTTTATATCTTTATATACTATAGTATACTTATATCATTTTTACTATAGAACTGTTATCCTCATTTATATACTATTACTTATAATATCATTTATATACTATATACACTTATTCATTTAATATCTATAATATACGTTATATCATTTATCTACTATATATACGTATATCATTTATGATACGATATAACTTTTATATCATTATAACTATATACACTTTATATCTTATCTACTATATATACTTTATATCATGAGAGCATGCATACACAAAACGAGAGAGACTATGAGAGAACAAAGGCCACGCCTACATACACAGAGACTGTGATATCTTCATAGACTAATATATACTTTAGATCATGTTATACGATATATACTTTATAGCATTGGATAGACTATAGATACTTGAAGATCATGTAGATACTATAGAACTTTATTCATTTTATCTAGATATACTTAGATCAGTTGATAGACTATATACCTTTTATCATTTATATACTAAATAGCTTTATATCATTTAATATACTATATACAACTTTATATCAAGATATACTATATTACGTTGATATCATTCTATACTAATATATACTTTATATCATTTATAGACTAATATATACGTGATATCATTTATATACTATATATACTTTATATCTTTTATACTATATATACTTTATATCATTTATATACTATATACACTTTAATATCATTTATAACTATATACACTTTATATCACTTTATATACTATAATATACTTTATATCATTCATATACTATATTACTTTAATATCCTTTATAACTATATATACTTTAATCTCATTCATATACTATTACACCTTTATATCATGTATCTACTATATATACTTTATATCATTCATAGACTATACTATACTTTATATCATTTATATCCTAATATATACTTTATATCATTCATATATATATAACTTTATATCATTTATATACTATTATTACTTTATTCATTAATACTATATCTACTTGATATCATTTATATACTATTATCTTTTATCAGTATAACTATAGATACTTTATCTCATTTATCTCTATAGATCCTTTATATCATTTATATCCTATTCTACTTTATAATCATTTATATACTATTATACTTTAATATTTATATACTTATATACTTTATATCATTTATATACTATATACACTTTATTCTCATTTTATACTATATATATTTAATATCATGTATATACTATAGATACTTTATATCAATTTATATACTAGAACACTTTAATATCATTTATATCTAATATTATACTTTATATATTTTAATATAACTATATATACTATATATCATTTAATACTATATTATACTTTATCATTTATAAAAAATATCTAGATACTTTTATATCATTTTATATACTATAATATACTTTATATCATTTAATATACTATATATACTTATATCATTTATATACTATATAATACTTATATCATTTTATACTATATATACTTATATCATTTATATACTATATATACTTATATCATTATATCCTATATATACTTTAATATCATTATATACTCTATATACTTGTATATCATTTATATACTATAGATACTTTAAATATCATTTAATACTATATATACTTTTATATCATTTGTATAATATAATCCTTTATATATTTATATACTAATATATAACTTTATCTCATTGATATACTATATATACTTTATATCATTTATATACTAATATACTTTATATCATTTTATACTATTATACTTTATATCATTTATATACTATTGACTTTTATATCAGTTAATATCTAATATCCGTTATTCATTTATATACTAGATCCCTTTATATCATTTTATACTATAACAATTTATATCATTCTATTCTATATACCTTTATATCATTTACTAACTATATTACTTTATATCATTTTATATACTATATATACTTTTATCAATTTATATACTATATATACCTTTATATCATTTATATACTATATATACTTTATATCATTTATATACTAATATATACTTGATATCATTTATATCTATAATATACTTTAATATCTTTATATACTATCTATACTTTATATCATTTATATCCTATATACACTTTTATACATTTATATACTATTATACTTTATATCATTTATATACATAGATCCTTTATTCATTTATATACGATATAACACTTTATATCATTTATATCTTATATATACTTTAATATCAATTTAATACTATATTACTTTAGATCTTTTATACTAGCTATACTATATCTCATTTATATATATATATACTTTATATCATTTATATACTATATATACTTTAATATCATTTATATACATATATACTTTATATCAATTTATATACTATATCTACTATTCATTTATATCCTATCATATACTTTATTCAGTTTATATACTTAGATACTTTATATCATTTATATACTATATATACTTTATATCATTTAATACTATATAATACTTTATTCATTATATCCTATATACACTTATATCATTTTTATCTACTATATATCTTTATATCATTTATATACTATAATCTTTATATCATTTATATATACTATATCCTTTACTATCATTTATAGTACTAATATACTTTCATATCATTTATATACTATCTATACTTGATATCATTTCTATATAATATACTTTATATCATTAGATACTATATACACATTATATCATTTTATACTATATACACTTGATCTCATTTATGCTATAACTACCTTTATATCATTTATATACATAATATACTTTATATCATTCATATACATATATACTTTTTATCATTCATATACTATAATATACTTTATATCCTTATATACTAGAAACGACTTTATATCATAATCTACTATATATACTTTTATCATTTATATACCTATATATACTTTATATCATTTATATACTATATATACGTTATATCATTTATAACTATAAGATACTTTATATCATTTATATAACTATCTATACTTAATACATTTATATACTATATATACTTTATACATTTATATACTATATATACTTTAATATTTATATACTATTACTTATATCATTTTCTATACTATATATACTTTATATCATTTTATCGACTTATATACTATTTATAATCATTTTATATACTAATATATACTTTTATCTTTTATATACTATTATCCTTTAATATCCATACTATCTATATATATTATATCATTTTATAACTATATACACTTTCTCTCATTTAGATACTTTATATCATTTATGTACTATATATAACTTTCTATCATTTAATATACTATAGATACTTTTATATCATTTATATACTTATATACTAATATAGCATTTTATATAACTATATATAACTTTATATCATTTTATATACTATATACCCTTTATATCATTTAAATACTTTATTATCATTTATATACTTATAACTTTATTATCATTTATATACTATATATACTTTTATACATTGATATATATTATACTTTATATCATTTAATATACTATATATACTTTATATCATTTATATACTATATATACTTTATATCATTTATATACTATATATACTTTATATCATTTATACGATAATATACTTTATATCATTTATATACTTATCTACTTTATATCAATTTATATACTAATAATACTTTATATCATTTATATACGATCTATTTTATATCATGTTATATACTATTATACTAATATCATTTATATACTATATATACTTTATATCATTTATATCACTATAGCTACTTTATATCATTTATAGACTATATATACTTATATCATTTATATACTATATACTACTTATATCAATTTATATACTATATCTACTTTATTATCATTTATATACTAATATACTTTATATCATTTATATACTATATATACTTTATATCCATTTATATACTATATATACTTTATATAATTTATATCCTATAATATACTTTATATCATTATATACTATATATACTTTATATCATTTTAATATACTAATATACTTGATATCATTTATATACTATATATACTTTATATCATTTATATACGAATATCACTTTATATCATTTATATATAATACACTTTATATCAGTATATACTATATATACTATATATCATTTATAACTATATATACTTTATACTTTATAATACTATATATACTTATATCATTTATATACTATAATACTTATAGCATTTATATACTATATATACTTTATATCATTAAATACTATATATATTTATTCATTTATATACTATATATACTATATAATCATGTATATACTAATATCCTTTATATCATTTATATCTATTATACTTTATATCATTTATATACTATTCACTTTATTCATTTATATCCTATATACACTTGAATATCATTTCTATACTATATTACTTTATACCTTTATATACTATATATACGTTATATCATTTATATCTATATATACTTTATCTCATTTAATATACTATAAATATACTTTATATCATTTATATACTCTATATACGTTGCTCATTATATACTATATATACTTTCATATCATTTATATACTATATATACTTTAATCATTGATCTACTATATATACTTTATATCAATTTATCTACTATATACACTTTATATCATTTATTACTATATAACACTTTATATCATTTATATACTATATATACTTTATATCATTTATATACTATAGATACTTATATCATTATATACTATAGTTACTTTATATCATTTTATTACTATATACACTTATATCAGTTTTATATACTTAGATACTTTATATCATTTATATAACTATATCTACATTATTCATTTTAATACTATATACACTTTTATATCATTATAGACTTTAATCATTTAATGTACTATATATACTTTAATCATTTATATCCTATAGATACTTTACTATCATTTATATACTATATATACTAATATTCATTTTCTACTATATATGCCCACTTTATATCATTTATATACTATATACACTTATATCATTTATATACTTTAAAATATCATTTATATACTCAAAACTTTATCTCATTTATATCTACTATATCGTATAATCATTTATATACTATAATACTTATATCTTATATATATATATACTTTATAATCATTTATATACTATATATACTTTATATCATTTATATACATATATACTTTATAATCATTTATATCCTATATACTTTTCTATCATTTATATACTAATAACTATATATCATTTATATAACTATATATACTTTTATTCTTTATAACTATATAACTTATATCATTTATATACTATATATACTTTATATCATTTATATACTCATATATA
This sequence comes from Hymenochirus boettgeri, assembly GCA_019447015.1. Lineage (NCBI taxonomy): Eukaryota > Metazoa > Chordata > Amphibia > Anura > Pipidae > Hymenochirus > Hymenochirus boettgeri. The sequence goes on from JAACNH010001174.1 coordinate 40,769, forward strand.
CTTTTATATCATTTATATACTATATATACTTATATCAATTTATATACTATATTACTTTATAGCATTTATATACTATATATAACTTTATATCATTTCTATACTATATATACTTTATATCATTTATATAGCTATAATACTTTCATCATTTATATCTATAGCTACTTTATATCATTTATATACTAGATATCTTTCTATCATTTATATACTAAATACTTTATATCATTTAATACTATATATACTTGATATCATTTGATAATCTATATAACCTTATATCCATTTTAAAATACTATATATAACTTTATATCATTTATATACTATATCTACTTTTATATCATTTATGACTATATATACTTTATATCATTTATATACTATATAACTTTATATCATTTATATACTATATATACTTTATATCATTATATCCTTCTCTACTTTATATCATTTAATATACTATAGATTACTTTATATCATTTATATACTATGATACTTTATTCATTTATATTACCTATATATACTTTATATCATTTATTAACATATATACTTTATTCATTTATATACTATAGATCTTATATCATTTATATACTCTATATACTCTTTATCTCATTTATTCACTTTATCTCATTTATATACTATCATAGACGTTATATCATTTATATCTATATATACTTTATCATTTATATCATAAATATACTTATAATTAATATACTATATATACTATATATCATTTATATCAATATACCTTTATATCATTTATAATACTTTTATATCATTTAATACTAATAATACTTTATATCATTAGATACTTATATACTTTAATATCATTTATATACTATAGATACTTTATTCATTTAATATACTAATATACTTTTATTCATTTATATACTATATATACTATATATCATTTATATAACTTTATATTTATATCATTTTATATACTATATAACTTTATATCATTTATATCTATATTACTTTTATATCATTTATATACTATATACACCTTATATCATTTTATATCCTAGATATCTTTATTCATTTATATACTAATATATACTTTCTATCATGTATATACTATATATACTTTATATCTTTATAGACTATCTATACTTTATATCATTTACATACTATATATAACCTTTATATCATTTAATGTCTATAGATACTTTATATCTTCATTATACTATAATACTTTATAATCATTTATATACTATATATACTTTATATATTTATATACTATATATACTTTCTATCATTTATTACTATATACACTTTATATCATTTATATACTTTAATAGCATTTATTATACTATATATACTTTATATCCAATTTATATACTAATATACTTTATTCATTTATCTCCTATATATACTTTAATATCATTTTATACTTATATACTTTATATCAATCTATATACTATAATATACTTTAATCATTTAATTACTATATATACTTTATATCATTTATATACTATTATATACTTTATAGCATTTATATACTATAGAACTTTATTATTATATCCTATATATACTTTATATCATTTAATATCCAATATACACCTTATCTCATTTATATACTATATCATACTTTATATCATTTATATACTATATACACTTATATCATTTATTACTATATATACTTTATATCATTTACATACTATAATATACTTTATATCATTTATAACTATATATACTTGAATATCATTTATAACTATATATACTTTATATCATTTAGATACTATATATACTTTATATCATTTATATACTAAGATACTTTTATATCATTTATATACATATATACTTTATATCATTTATATACTACTTACTTTATATCATTGTATATAACTATATTATACTTTATATCATTTATATACTATATATACTTTATTCATTTTATATACTATATATAGCTATATATCATTAATACATATATACTTTATTCATTTATATACTATATACTTTATTATCATTTATAGACTCTATTACTTTAATAGCATTTTATAACTATATATACTTTATATCATTTAATACTCTATTACTTTAGATCATTATATCTATATACTTATATCATTTATTATACTATATATACTTTAGATCATTATATACTATATATACTTTATATCATTGATATACTATATATACTTGATATCATTTATATACTATAGATACTTTATATCATTTATAATACTATATATAACTTTATCTCATTTATATACTAGATATACTTTATATCATTTATATACTATATATAACTTTTATATCATTTATATACTATATATACTTTATATCATTTATATACTATATTACTTTATTCATTTTATATCTATCTCCATTTTACATCATTAATATACTATAGCTACTTTATATCATTGTATATCCTATATATACTTTATATCATTTATATACTATATATACTTTATATCATTTATATACTATATACTTTATATCATTTATATACTAATATACACGTTATATCATTTATATACTATATATACTTTTATTCATATTATATACTATATAACTTTTATATCATTTATAGACTATATACTTTTATATCATTTGATACTAGATATACTTTATACATTATAACTTATATACTTTATAGCATTTATATCTATATATACTTTTATATCATTTTATACTATATACACTTATATCATTTAATACTATATATACTTAATTCATTTAAATATACTATATATACGTTAATTCATTTAATATACGATATACTTTATATCATTATTCTAAATACACTTTATATCATTTTATCTATATCCACTTTTATCACTTTTATACTTAATACACTTTATATCATTTATATACTATATATACTTTATATCATTTATATACTATATATACTTTATATCATTTATAACTCATATATACTTTATATCATTTATTACTATATATACTTTATATCATTTAATACTACTATATACTTTTATTCATTTATATACGATAATCTTACTTTATATCTTTATATACTATATTACTTTATATCATTGAGACTATATATTACTTTATATCATTTATATACTTATAATACTTATATCATTTATATCCTATATATACTTTATATCATTTATATACTATATACTACTTTATATCATTTATATACTTATATATACTTGATCGCATTTATATACTATATATACCTTATATCAATTTATTACTATATATACTTAAATATCATTTATATACTATATATACTTTATTCATTTATATACTTATATAACTTTTATATCATTTATATACTATATATACGTTGATATCATTTATATACTATATCTTATTCTATATATACTTAATATCATCTTATATACTATAATACTTATATCAATTTATATACTATATATAACTTTAATATTATTATCATTACCATATATACTTATATCTTTATTACTATATATACTTTAAATATCATTTATATACCATATATAACTTTATATCAATTTCTATACTAATATTACTTTATATCATTTTTATCATATATACTTTATATCATTTTATATACTATATATACTTTATATCATTTATATACTATATACGTTATATCCTTTATATACTATATATACTTTTATATCATTATATACTATATTACTTTATCATTATTTATATACCCATATATACTTAATATCATTTATATACTATATATACTTTATCTCCTTTATATACCCTTATACTTATACATTTATGACGATATATCCTTGATATCATTTCATCTATCCTATATCTACTTTATATCCATTTATATACTATATATACTTTATATCATTTATATACTATATATACTTTATATCATTTTATATCCATATATACTTTATATCATTTCATAATACTATAGATCTTTATATCATTTAATATACTAATATTACTTTATAATCATTTATATACTATATATACTTTTTTCATTTATTACTATCTATACTTTATATCCTTTCTATCTATATATACTTTATATCTTTATATACTATAGATCTTGATATCATTTATAACTATAGATACTTTATCCCATTTATATACTATATTATACTTTATATCATTTATTCTTAGATACTTTATATCATTTATATACTATAGATAACTTTATATCATTTATATACTATAGATCTTTATATCATTTTATACTATATAGTACTTTATATCATTTATATACTATATTCCTTTATATCCTTTTATATACTATATACCTTTATATCATTTATATACTAATATACTTTATACATTTATATACTGATATACTTTTATATCATTTATATACTATAATACTTTATATCATTATATACTATAGATACTTTTATATCATTATAACATAGATACTTTATATCATTTATATACTATATTACTTTATCAATGTATATACTATAGATCCTTTTATATCCTTTATATACTATATACACTTTATAATCATTTTTATCTATATATACTTTATATCATTTATATCTATCTATACTTTATCATTTATATACTATAGATACTTATATCATTTATCCTATACTATATCTACTTATGTATATAGTACAACTTTCTATAAACATATCCTCTT